>KK115279.1:290012-317712 GCA_000611955.2 Stegodyphus mimosarum | reverse complement strand
AAAAAAAAAAAAAAAAAAAAAAAAAAAAGTCATAAAAAAGTCATATTTTTAGCGTATGGAATTTGCGATTAATAAGTTTTAAATTAATTTATATTTTAAAAAGTGATTGGTATTTTACTTTTAATTGAGAGACCTGTGAATTTATTCATATCGATAAAGTGGTCATAAATTCTTAATTCATTGTAATTTATGTTTTCAGCGAAATTTGAGTCACGAGTAGGACGTTTACATATTATAGATTATTGTACATTTGTTGCTTTTTAGATCCGATACCTTAGAAATTTAGTTAAATTCTATAGCTACCGACTGTATCTTATTTCATGAAAGTTCATATATTATTTCAATTTTCTTTGTCACATTGCGTAATACATTATATTAGCATTAACGACAGGACACCCGTAGAAAATTGCTTATCTGGAGCTGACGAAATGTCAGTATGACGTTAAGTCCGGCATTCATCCCTGTCATTACTTCTGCTGTTTTGAGAAATAAAGTTTAATAAAAAGTGTAATGAATTTCGAGAGATTGTTTGCAGGTATTTTGTTTCAATCCCTCCTACGTCATGACGAACAGCTCTAAAGCAGATTTGAGGTGGTTTGGTCTGCCTCTAAACTGGCACTGTAACTTTTCTCAGAGAGATTCGATTAGGTTCCGATCAGGGCTTTGGGCCAAGCAATCGATTTCATTCACTTCTATTTCATCAGATTGTTCGGTTTTGTCTTTCGGCTTATGAACATGTGAATTGTCATGCTGAAAATCAAAAGGACCAATTTCAAATTGTTACTACAAGATGGATGGCACAAAATATTTGAGTATTGCATCACTGGTTTTGGCATTCAAAATTCGAGGCAGAAAAATCAATGTACTAAAGGCAAACTAAGAAAAGCAGGCCACCTCATGATACTTCCCTCTGGTAAATTTCACATTTTGACAATATATTCTCCTAACACAATGCTGGCATTCGGGAGGTCTATGCACAATCATTAGAAGGTCACTGTTCATTTTCCACTGTTCTGGAAGCCACTGGCAACGTATTTTGTACCACTGTAATTGGCGGCGAACGTTCAATTTAGTGATTATTAACTTATGAATTTCGGCTTACCTATGGAATGCAAGTGCAGTCACCTCTCGATAGATGGTACGAGTACTGGCATTACTTTCAGATGTTAATCAAAGGTCTGTGCCACGGTTTCTAAACAAGTTTCTGGGTTTGACATTCACCACAAGCCTGATTATTCGACGGTCCATATCTGTAAATTACCTTTGCATCTTTGACTGGGGTTTTATAACATCTTCATATTTCCATTTTACCATTACTTTATTTTCTCCTGCAAGTTGTATTTGGAGCTTCCCAGAAGTCTCATGGATAAAACGACCTAATCGGTAGCCACCGATAATCATGGACCTATCAGCCTCGCTCAATTCTCGTCGTACGTTAATGTAGGTAACTGCAGCTAGTAAACATAGCTATACGCTCATTGTCTTTATAGTTTCATAACATGCACTAATGATGTATGGGCAATCCTGTTTTCCTTTCGGTGGCGGCCCAATTAATGTATAGCTTCATTTACATTTTGTTTCTTAAGTTATCAGGCATATGATGTCAATAAAATAATTCCATTTTTTTATTTAATTTTTTAGGATGTTTGTGTTTTTAAATTAAAAATATATTAAAATGATGTACGGTTTCTATAAAGTATCGAAAAACACAAAAATTGCAACAACTTGTTTATGAATTAACCAACCGGTATGAAACATGTGTCGTTAAATTAAAAGTGCTGAACTAAATGTCAGTATACAAAATAGTGTCATTTCAATCGGAATCGTCATCTGCTAGAAGCGTAAAAATGCATGCTTGAAAGTAAGACTAGATTTCACTGTGGTAGTGAAATAAGAAATTTGGGACAGTCAATTCGTTAGAAGAACTTCGAGGCATCTTTTTTCGGAAGAACTCCTTGGAGAGAGTCACTAGGAGATTAGAGTCAGGTCGAAATAAGAAAGTGGCCAGATGGTTAAAGGTGAATCCTTCTGTAGTTTACAGACTTTGGCAGAAATCTTTACAATTTCATAGATTCGGCATTCAAAAGGGTCAACCAAGGGCAGCTCTGCGCTGCGTCGAGCATCAATGATTGATATTTTTTATTCTACGGATGATGGAATCGATCTGCAACCTCAACTCAAGTTTTCCTTTGCTGTAACCACTAGAAGAATGATGCCAATGCAAAAGGCTTCACCAGGATTATCTGTGCGTCAGGCGGCCACCCGCTTGTGCCACCACTTTGCATAACAGGAAAGAGATCGTTGGATTTGAGGACGTCAGCATGTCCACTAAACGGCTGATCAATGGAAAGCTCTTGTCTTTATGGATGTGTCTGGGTTTAGCCAACAAAGCGATAGTAGGCATTGTTTGATTTGTAGAGAATGTGTATTCATCAAATATCCGTGAAAGTAATTCATACAATCGGAAGCAATGGGTCTTTGTTTAGGATGGTATGTCTTTGGGTGAATGTACAGACCTTCACGTCATCCCACGTGGAACTGTGATTGCTCAAGCCTGTAGAGATGTCATCCTTGATGCTCATTTGGAGTCTCATATTAGTGCAATAGGCGATAATTCCATCCTGCAAAACAACAAAGGGAGACCACAAAAGGTTTGTATCTTGCAAGATCATCATCACAGGGAAACAATTCAGCATAGCTTAATCTTCGTACCTGAATGACATCGACCATGCTCCGGATGCTCTAGGGAGACGTAGTGGTGCTCTCATTCCACCGTTTTACACCTTCGCCCCGCTTACAACCGCTTTGCAAGAACAATGTTCTCATTTCTAGCCGATCTCATAACTGACAGCATAACACATCGCTGTTATGTGCCGTGTTTCTGCTTGGGGTGATCATATTCCGTACTGAAGGTACTTTTTTCTGATACCAAACTGATATATTCTTTTTGTCAGCTTCATGCATGTGCTAATTTCTAAAACAATGTAACTGCCTGGCAATTTATTTTCAGTGTTATTTTACATCTTACTGTGTGTTCTATACTGTAGCTCAGTTTTATTAAACTCAACCCGTAACTTTTTGACTTCCTTTCACTAATTTTATGATTATTATTAATTGAGGGAAAGTAGTGTTTCTTAATATTAAACATTTTCTGAAGATCTTATATTAAAGCTAGTTAATACCCTTAATATACTGTATATTTATATTTACATTTAATTCAAAATTATTCCGTACCGAGGTACTTAATATATGGTGTTAAAAATATCTGTAAAAGTGCAAATTTTCGTAAATTTATCGTTTGAATATATTATAACATATAAAAACATCAATAAGGTACTTTACAAAAAATTAAGAGTTAAATTATTAAGTTCGATTATTGCTATTAAATCATTCACTTTGTCAGGCTTCAGTTGTAATTTGAAAGATAAAATTAAAAATTTTAAGAAAAAAAAATTATAAGAAAATATAAAATCTTACAAATTTTAGGGAAAAAAAATTATAAGAACTTAATTCGCGCTTATAAGTTCCATTTAAAAATGGTATATTGCGGTTGGCTGTTGATTCCCTGCTTCTTTTTTCCGTATTGGTAGAACAAAACCTTTTATTTTAACCTATTGAAATAATTCTGAACGCATGAGAGATATTATTCACATGTTAAACTAGTAAGCGGGATTCCTTAGAAACTGAAAATTCTGTTCCTTGAAATGAAATTACTTTTGCTTTGAGACAGGCAGGTTTCGAATGATTACTTATCAATGCAGATGTTTGTTAGAACATCTACGGCTCACATTTATCATTTTAAATTGTAAACTCTTGTTCGCAACCTCGCCTTCTTAAATTAAGAAAAAAAAAAAAAAAGCATATCCAGTCAGCTTCCCCTTTTCAAAGTTTTTATCTCGTTCACCAGCTGTGTAGCCTGCCGAAATAAACAATCATTTGAGCACTTAAAAGATCGCCTACTTTAAAAAAAAATTGATACAAATAATCACAAGACGGTTTCTGAAGTAATTTGGCGATTTTTTTCCCTCGGGCGTGGCAGACAATGTGAGCAGAGAAGATAGAATAATAATAACTACTCAGGAACAGCATCATTGTTGTAGACAAAGACTAACCCTTTGCTCACCAGCTGCCATGGGCAGTCGCTGAAGCAGGACCAAGGTGGAAGGAAAGATTCGATTGGGGGGAGAGGGGTAGAGATCCAGGAAGCTCCCTCAAAGAGAAGAGTAGCTTCTTTCTCGAGCATGTTTTTTCAATTCTTTTTTTTTTCTTTTTCTCTCTCTTGCTCGTTCTCTCTGACTCCATATTTGGCGCCTGTATCGACCTCGCCATTCTGTCTTTCCCGCTTTGCCTTTTGGCGTATTGGCACGTTCTCTGGCGCCGTATTTCAAGTAGAAATTTTAATCCTTTATGTTGGTTTAAAAATGTCTCCTACTCTGTTTTTTGTACACAAGGTTTGGGCTTAAAGCTGAGAACTTTGTTTAAAATACTGAGAATGGGAGTAAAAATATTCGTTGATGGGTACACTAAAACTCATGACTTATTCGACTGTAATGAGTGTACTTTTTTTAAGCTTGCATAATAAAGCAAGGCCTTGGATTTTTATTTAAAAAAATAAACTGTTAAATGTGTATATTCTTTAGAAAATTTTTTAAAATCATAACTGACTGAATTAATTTAAGTCGTGTATTGATTAATATAATGTTTAGAAAAACAAAAGCGTATAAAAGTTTTAATGTTAAACTACTTCGATCGAAAAATAAATGTAAAAAGTACATTTATTGAAGTAAGGTAGATAATTTTCGAGGTTTCTATCGTGATACTGAGCTAATTTTCTACATCAGTTAGAAGTGTTATGTCGGTAAATGGAATTACGAAGAACTGCCTTTCTTGGGTGATCGATTACTTACATGAATTTGATTAAATATATTAATGGCACGCGTCTAGATGATTTACTTGATTTAGTACTTATCATAAAAAATTAAGCAAATTAACTTGCATTAATTGCATATAAAAGAAAGCATCAAAATTCTAATCAATACATTTGTAAACAGGATTCAGCCCAGAGCTTCACGATTTTAAAGACACCGATGTAAAAAATCACATAATTTACCAACTACTGTTATAAGCAAATCAAAATTTTATTTCGTTTGATATTAATTAAAATGTCTTGGCCTTTCAAGCGCTTTATTGAATAGATGAAACTTTAAGCAAAATATTTCGCTCGTAAATTGAGATCTTATAGTGCACCGAAAAGGAATCTGAAGTAAAAAAAATTCCAAGGTATATTTTCAAATATAAAGAATATTTAAAATCATGTAATAACACTCAAAGGATTTTTAATAAAATAACAATTTCCCAAATTCTTATGCGTTTTAACTGAAGTGTAACTCAAAATACATTTGAAAATCTTCTAGTACATGAACTGAAAAACATTTAACCATTGAAACTGCATTTTTAACGATTCTTTCTAGTACTACATATTTTTATTTTGTGCCTAATTTAAGACATCTTTATTATTTACAACTTTAACAAATACTAATCTCTATCCTTCTCTCTTCTATTCCTTTGTTTCTATCAAGGTGTTCCTACTCTGCAGTTTGATACATTTCGTCAGTTTTTCTTTTTCTTTTTTTTCACCCCTTCTTCTAACGTGAGCTGTTTTTGTTCAGTGAGTATTAGTATTCTCTTAGGCTTTATTGGGTTTGCCATTTTTTAATATCTGAACGAAAGCGAGCTCAATTTCACGGTGAAAGACTAAAGAACAAATAATGTTTCCTCTTTTTTTCAGAGCTCCAAAGTCGACACCTTGCGCGACTTCATAATTGAATTGTTTGACGCTTTTCTACTCCCAGTGTTTATTTACTTAGAATGCATAAAATCGTCGTGTTGTTAAAGGGCAATGAATTAGAATAGCCTGAGTAGGTTTTCCGATGCTCGATTAATGGCGAGAAAGCGACTGATTGGCGAGCCTGGAGTAACCCTGGCGAGCATTTGTTTTTTAAGCATCGATGTATGCATGCGTGAGAAGAGAGTAGGCTGTATTTTTAGCTGTCACTCTCAGGGCCGGGGATCAAAGGGTTAGACGGTGAGGCTCCGGAAGCTTGCCTCTCGACGGTCGACTCTTTTGCATAAATTGCCCGTTGCAGTTGGCTATCTTTAACTGAATAAAAAAAAAAAAAGCAACAGAAGGGGAAAAAAAAAACCTGTTGTCTCATTGCACGGTCCGTTCCACCATTTTTTTTTTTAATTTTTAAATTAGAGATAAGACTTTATAAATGTACCGTCTTTTTCCGAAAATAAGACACTGTCTTACTTTCTTTTTTGGTCCAAAATACGCGCTAGGGCTTATTTTCGGGGGAGGGCAAAAATAAAAGTATATTTATATATTTTTATTTATTATTTATTTTACACAGAATACAGAAATTTAAATTTATTCAATTACAGTCATGTCATCTTCTTCTGGAACATCGTCATAAATAAAATTCTGAATTATATTCTGATTTTCTTCCAAATCCATTTCCTGTTGAATCATTGGTCCGAATCTCTCATGTCTTGCGATATAGCTATCGTTAAATGAATACTTCTTGTCTAAGTAGCCTGTTCGTAGTGCATTGGAAACATCACTATCAGTTATTTTGTCCCATGAATTTTTTACCCAATTCACAACTTCTTGTAAGCCTGGTTTTACAAAATTACCTCGATGATTTCTCACCATTCTGTTTTCAATATATTCATTGATTTCCATCCGCAAATGATCCTTGAATGGCTTGTTTATTGCAATGTCAAGTGTCTGGAGGTAACCAGTCATTCCTGCCGGAATCATTATTTGATCAATCTTCCTCTCAGCAAGAAAGTTTTTCATGTCTTTAGCGCGGTGAGTACTGGCTGAATCCCAAACTAGTAAACCTCTATTCTGACCCCTCAACAGTGGTGGCAGCATAAAATCAACCCACTTTCTTATAACTGCTTGGGTGCACCAGGCTTTTTCACTTTCAATGACATAAATTCCTGAAACACGTTGAATCTGGTCTTTTTTACCTTTAGTGATTAAAAATGGCGATACTTTCTTGCCATCTAGACGAATCGCCAAAATACAGGTAACACGTGCACTATCGTAACCGGTAGAAGGAACGTAAATTGACGAAGAAGCCTTGTGGTAAACTGTCGTTTGAGCTCCTTGGCCTAGGAATACCGCAGTCTCATCCATAGCAATCATGTTGGAGAGTTGGTATTTCGAAAAATCGATGCCATCAACAAAAAGCTTAAACGCAAGTGCACGCTTAACAACTTCATTGTCTTCCAGCTTAAACAATGTTGTTGATCTCCTTAGAGACAGTTCATATCGTTTAAGGAAGTTGTCCAACCAGTGTGACGATGCTTTAAATTCTTCTGTGGATATATCAAATTCAATTGCTGTTTCAAGGGCAAATTTTTGAATATCAGCCCTGCGCACAACCAAAGCCATTGCTCTCCTGCCTGCAATCCATTCCCAGATGCAATCTTCAAACTCGGAAAATAACGGCTGCCGACCTGATCCAACTCTGTGTTTTTTCTCATTTCCTTGGTCCACCAGTTGACACAGATAATCGTAGTCTGCACGCCATTTACGAACCATACGGAGATCCAGCATCTTTTCTTTACAGAATGCTACAAGATTTACACCCCTGGAGTCTTCCACGACTCCCTTTTTGTACTCGACGGAATAGCTCTTTCATTTTGTACTCATTTTAACTGGGGTTAAAAATTATTCACTTTATTTTAAAATAAAATTACGTATGAGGAAATAATCAGACTTACAAGACTGAAATGAATGAACTTTGTATAACTGCACTATCGCTCAATGTAGACTGCTGCCTTATGTTGTATTTTTAAGATAAATTCCAAGAATTAATTTGAAACGAACTGTAGAGGTAAACAATTAATTTCTCGGAATATTTTGTTTCAAACATTTCTCTGAAATCCGAGTATTAGGAAAGCTAAACATATTATTACTTAATAAATCAACAGCATTTTTTAACGAATTCTTTTTGTCACGTTATTTTAACTAGTGATTATTTTCGGGGGATGTCTTATTTTACAAAAAGTTCCGAAAATCACGATAGGGCTTATTTTCGGAGAATGTCTTATTTTCAGAAAAAGACGGTAAGAGACTCTTCCGCCGTAGTTGGCGCTTTTCACCTCCCTCCATTTCCCTCCCCCAGGATTATAAAAGATCGTTAACTAATATCTTCTATCGTTTTTATTTGTATCAACTGACTTGTCCTTCTCCCACCAGGTGTTTGATGCTGGAGCTTCCGGAATCGATTGTGTCCGTTTTTTAATTATAAATGCATTTTGCTTCCGGTTGATTAAATGTCTGAAAAATTATGCTAAATCATATTTTTTCTGCTTCCATTCTTGATTGAAAAAGGATAACCTATTCAGTGAAGTCCATTCTTTTTCACAGGTTATTCCGGCAGAAATTCATGCATTTAATAAATATCATCGAGAAATATTCTGCAATGTATTTTAATTTTCGTTCTATGTATTTCTACAGAATCTTGCTGACAGTCAAAATCATAATAAATATATATGTCTTTTTAAACATGTCAGTTTCTTTTCCTCTTTTTTTCCTTTTTTTTTTCTTTTTCTTTTTTCTTCCTTGTACGAAGCTAAGGAAATATAGTAATCGCAAAAAAATTCGGTTATCATATTTCAGCAGAAATATCTATTTTGACCGTTCTCGAATCCATTTGGACGATTTTTTGGGGGGACGTCTGTACGTACGGATGTAATACAGGAGTTTTTTTTTTTTCCGAAAGGGATTGTAAAAGGGATTCAAAGGGACTTTTTTAATGACGTCTCTGCGTACGTACGTATGTATGAATGTGTGTATTTCTCATAAATCAAAAATGATTAGCCGTAGAGTGTTGAAATTGTGTACATGGGACTGCTATAACATCTAGTTGTGCACCTCCCTTTTATATTGCAATCGGCAGCACCAAACCTATATATATGTATGTGTGTATATATATATACATATATATATATGTGTGTGTGTGTGTGTGTAAATCAAAAATCGGAACGAAAAAGAAAATGCCTAATTAAATATTAATTAAATATTTAAAGGTAAAATCCTATTTTCTCCTTGTTATAATATAAACTGGTAAAACATAAATTAAAGAAAATTACAAAATGGTAATAAAAATGTTCACTTCAAAGAGGAAAAAATGTGAAAAAAACGGGAAATTTGTACATATTAAAACAAAACAATAAAAAGTTGTTTAATCTCCTTAGTTTAGCGCTTCAAACAGAATTTGCCACGGGAAAAGTGTTTTGAAGCCTTAAACCAAGTTGATTAATGAGTGACGATATCATGTTTCGTTCCGCTAAATTTCCTGAGACTTTAAACTGCTTGAAATTATTCCAACTTTCTTTTCCACCGAATTTATTTTAAAAGTCTCCTAAAATTTAGTTCTTTTCCTTACATGCCTTCGCACTCATATAGTACAAACAATTATATACAGAGGAAAAAAAAAATACCCAGAAAGCCTAAAAAGGCTAAAGATTCAAATACAATACAAAAATAAAAATAAATTCTGTTTACGTAATTTAAGAATCAATTTAATTTCAAAATTTAAAATTAAATTGTGCAGCCATAGTATTCGGTCTACCGGAGAGTTCTGTCCGTTTTTGAAATAAAACAAAATACAAGTTTTTCTTACCGTCAATAAACTTTATTAAATAATATAATTGCCATTATTATTAATGACTTCTTGCCAGCGTGAGGCCAAATTATATATCCCATTTTTGAAAAATGTTGTACATTTGATGCGATAAATTGAACTAGTGCTTGCTTGATAGCTTCTTCAATTTTGAACTTTTTGCCTTTCAAAAAATTGTGTAAGGACAAAAACAAGTGATAGTCGGAGGATGCTGAGTCCGGAGAATATGGTGGATGCGACAGAATTTCCCAGCCTAGTTCTGCAATTTTTTGACGAGTTCCCAAAGCAGTATGTGGCCAGTCATTATCATGATGCAGTATGATGTCCTTCCTATTGAACATTGCCGGCCTCTTTTTCTGGACTGCTGTCTTTACATTATCCAGTTGCTGACAATACTTCTCGGAATTTAGCTTTTCGTTCGGTTTTAAAAGCTCATAATGTATTGGTCTTCGAATGTCCCACCATATACACAACATTCTCTTATTCAGAGTCAAATTTGGTTTAGAGGTGAAAGGCTCAGGTTTCTGGGTTCACAATATGCTCTTTTCCTTACGATGTTTTCGTAGGTAATCCACTTTTCATCCCCAGTTATCATCCGGTTCAAGAAGGGCTCGATTTTGTACGGAGCAAGTAGAGATGTGCATATGACGATTCGATTATCCAAATTCTTCTGACTTAATTTATGTGGCACTCATCTTGAATATTTCCACACCAATCCTATCTTCCGAATATGGTCCGAAATGGTTTGCTGAGCTGAATTAAGCTTTCCTGCGATCTCCGATGTTGTCAGAAAAGGATCTTGCTCCAACATGATCTTAACAACATCGTCGTCGATCAAAGATGGTCGCCCAGAACGTGGCTGATCAGAAAGGTCGAAATCACTTGTTTCACATTTTTCGAACCATTTTCTGCATGTCCTAACAGAAACTGTACCTTCACCAAACACTTTCAATAATTTTCTACATGCTTATGTAGCATTTCTTCTTTGTTGAAATACGTTTAAAATACAGTGGCGTAAATGAAGTTTATCAGTAGCCATGGGTACACTATCGCTTTACACTTAAGACTAACGTGAATGAACTTTGTGTTAGTTAATTTGCTACGTCAGTATGTATACATTAAGAGATAAAAATAGACAGCCAAACATGCGCCAAATAAACATGTGCTTACGTGTCAAAAACTGTTGTCATAGAAACAGAGAGAACTTTCCGGTAGACCGAATATATATATATCCTAATACTGAGGGCCGGCTCATTTAAGTGAAAGGAAAAGAAAAAGAACCAACTTTTTTGGTAACGTTTTTGCGAAATAATATATATATATATATATATGTGTGTGTGTGTGTGCATAATGAAATTAAAAATACATATAGCTCCTATTAAATTGTGCAACTTAGCCAAAATGTTAAGAATTTCAAAAATAAACCTGATAAACAGTGCAATTTATTTGTTGCATTAACTCCAATAAAGGTCAAAACAGAATTAAATTTAATAAAATTTTAAATTATGTAAATAAATTGCTTTGGATTTTAATAAATAAATCAAAATTAAAACGTAATATTCTCTGAACGGAAATTAAGGAAATAGAAAATAGTAATAGTCAAAGGTCTTCACCCAGAATCAGCGATTTGAGGCACTTAGAAATTAATGGTTTTTGTTGATAAAATGAAAGCAGCCAGAGAGATTTACATTAAAGTAATTTACAGTTAAATAGATAATACACAAAGCTTCAAAGCTACCAATACAGAACATATATAAATATATATGTGTGTGCGTGGGAGAAAAATAAAGAATATATGAAAGATAAATTATAATTTAAATTAACAGCATAAATTAATTCCCCCTCTCTATTCTCAAAATAGTAATCTCTCTTTGCAATGCGTCATTTCGAGACTATTCAATGTCATATGATTCTTAAATCATTCTGATGATGTAAGTGGAAACTGAAACTCAAACAGCCAATAATAATTTTACAGCTGTATTAATTATCCAATCAAAATGCATTGGGAACCAAAACTTAATCTGTATTAAGATTTCATCCTAAACATAGCGCACTTGCTCTCTACCCTTCGGCCTAGCTGGATTGCTGCCTGCTGCTCTCTTCTTACTGCAAAGCTGAATAATAATAAGCTTAAATAGGAACAAATAATGTGGCAAGTTGTTTGTGGCCACAATATGTTTATTGAAATAATATGAAGATTTAATATGCTTCGGCTGCCAGTTTCCTATTCATTGTGGATCGGCATTTCAGCATTCTACGCCATCAAAATTCTTGCCTTTCATTATGGATTCAGCCTTCTACGTTCTACGCCGCTATTGCAAAGTTCCTTTCTTATTATACAACCCCCATATATATATATATATATATATATATATATATATACACCCATCCCTTACCCCGCTTAAAAGTCCTTCCCGGCCTTTATTTTAGCAGTCGCTGGTCGTAGTCATATATACGTCCAATTACAGAAGTGTTTTAAATGACGAAAATATTCATGTTTTGGCAATGCCAAATTTAAAAATAAATAGTTTTTGTCAAATAACGAAATCTAACTTTAATGCGGTTTAATCTCCAGGTTCTTATACTTACTGGAAATGTTTTATACTAATCATGGAAAAAAAAAAGTTTGAGTCCCTTACGACAAAAATTGACCGGGATATTTAATTTCAAAATTTTCAAGTTTTGATGTCATTTTCAACTTGCATTGAGGGAGCGGCTAATTAAATTCGAATAATTTTAGGAAACAAGTTTAAATGAAGTGCAGCAAAAAATGTGTATAATTTAATAAGCCGTACAAGGAAGTCATAGGGTGACCACATCAGATTTTTTTTTTCAAGTTGGTAATTTGAGTGTAACTTAATTAGATACCGATTGGGATTTCGTAAAGTAAGTGATTTAAAGGGAAAAAAAATAAGTTTTATCTTTAAACGTATATACGATACTTATAAATACTTCCCTGTTATATGTGCTTGAGCCTATGAGACACACTTGCATAAATATATATGTATATTATACATATCTGTATAAGTATGTACACATATTCACACACCACGAGCACGCAGAAATATATACATATCCTAATAATGAATACATTTTAAAGTAAATGATGCGTTTAATTAACGGGCGGGATTACTTAAAATAAAAAGTAATAACAATATAGACTAAATATTTTTAGAAATTTGTATGCCATGCTAGTCAATAGTGCAGCTTTATTGTTAAAGATAATAAAAATCACAAAATGTCAGAATTATACAGTCTTTCCATGTACTCACTCCTGGTAAAACTTTGTGAACTGACACTACTCTGGGCGAAGCTTCGAACGCCAAAATAAGAAATTGTAGTGACAGTTTGAAATGAAATTTTCTTCGAAGTAACATACTTGACTACTTACGTATTCTCCCGTCGATCGTGAAAGTTGGCTAGCATGAACCATGAAAACTGGCGCAGATCCCGCCAGAGAGTGCCACTTGTTCTTGCGGATTTCTGAAATAACTGATGCCTCTTTATCTAATAAACAGACAGTATTGAACCTGCTTCCTTTTTGGGCCTTGTAAAAGGCTTTCTTCGATTTTTAGTATTTTGTTAGGCATTTTGCCGAAAGCTCTGTTCGGAATGTTATGAGTGCAGACTTCCCGCAGGTAGCTGTTCCAATATGCTACTGTTTTGTTGTCCAATATGTTACTGTTTTTTGTTTTGTCGGTCATATTCGGCTGACCATATCGTGTCCATTAATACACACGTTTTTATGGTAGATTCCATAAATAATCCATTGTTTGCTATTCGCAAGTCTAAATTTTAATTATTTAATTCATACAGTCTGAAATAATGCAGCAGTAACAGTATCCTTGTTCATAAAAACATACAGCAGTAACAACATCCAAAATACAATACATCCAATACAGCAGTAACAGCATCCTTATTCATAAACTCAAAACGTGGCTTATCGAGAATCAATCGGCGCTACATCAAGTGAAAGATGTAGATGTTTGGAATGTGTTATTAGGTCATGCATATTAGGTTATGCATAATAAATAAATACCCATATTACTTATTTGAATAATTTTGAAATTGGGATGATTTTAAATCCACAATGAGGTATTTTTTTTTTAAATTTCTTCCTATGACAAAAAAAAAGTACATGTATAGAATTCAAATATCTGAAATATGACGGGAAATTTCTGCAATACTTTTTGGATAATTTTTTTAAAACTATATCTCAGAATTTCAAGTCAACCAGATAAACACTTTCGAAGTTAATTGGTCAAAAATTATGGTTTCGACGAAAAGGCAAATAAGCTGTGCTTCACTTTTTCGCAGTGACCTTTTATAACTATATTTTTGTCAATTACTCGAATTTCATGAAAGCTCTTTTGCCACGATCTTCTATGTTTGCAGAATTAAAATAAATAGATGTTCCTGAAATAAAATAAAAAATTAAGTCAAATAAAAATTAAAATAAATAAAATTAAAAAAAATTAAGCATTGTGCCTCCCTCCATGAGTGACCTCTGGTATGTTTGTACTTATGTGAGAATGTTCTTAAAAAGAAATGCGTTATCATGCTTATACCTAAAATTAATCGAAGAATATATCTGCACGTAAACATTTAATTTGAGCAAAAATTTGATTTTCAATTTTAAGTAAATTGGTGGGAGTCTCATTTCATTGTCGGTGTATCTTTATGCTCATTAGCCGGGTTTCTTTGGTTAGTCCAATATTTTCTCTTAAATGCTGAATTATCGTGTAAGCAAGCTACTAGGCTACACCAGCGATGAAATGGGGATTTATGTTTTATTTATGGACTCGTTACATATTAATATCGTTTTCGTTGAGAGTTTTCTTTCTTTTGAGCTGAAAAAAAAATAAAATTTAATTACGTATGTTAAAATTTAATGTTTAAATATACTTGTAACACGATTTCAATAACCTAACAAAATACTGAATGTAATTAAATGAGGATAAACTGAAAACATAAATTTAAACGAAATGCTTTATTACATTCGCCTTTAGACGCTACTTTTTGAGATTACATAAGAGTAAAGCAGCTTTTATCTTCGTTAATTCAAAACGCTTGTCTGCTCTGGATATTGATGTTGTTCAGTGTCAAAAGTCTGACGTGTTCAGCAGTATTAAAAACAAGGACTGTGATTGTACCATGAACCTGCATTATACTTACCTTTTTGTGTTACTTTTATTCTTGCAGCTACAGAACAAAAATGTTTTGCCTTATAGCCCATAAACTGTTGTTTTTCCCGTCCATTTCTTTTTCTTTATTTTTTAATTAAAGGAATAATCTTAAAAATAGTATACACTAAATAGGTTCTTGGTTTTTAGGGTAAGACTTTCTTTTAAAATAGTACTTCAATTTTAATGAAACACAAAAAATATTTTAGCGAGGACAGCAAAGGAGAATATCGCTGTAATTTCCTTCCATTTGCTGTAATATTCTTGAAATATTTTACACATATGATTCATGTAATGAATGAAATATTTTAACTCTTTCAGAATTTCACAATTCAAAAACATGAGTAAAGAAGCGATATAATTCTTAGAACTTAACAGAATAGCGCTATATCTTTTGTTTATTTTTGTTATTAGGCTTTGCGAAGAAGTTAATAATATAAACTCAGGATAGTTAATTAGAAAAATAAGTTAGATCTAAATATAAGTTAGATATAAAATATAATTAAAAAAAGTTAAGTTAGATTATTAAAAAAGTTAAATTAGATTAATTAAAAAAAGTTAAGTAAAGTTAGTTAGAATGATATGCATACAGGTTTCGACGAAAAATGCAAAATTTTACATTTTGGCTGCCAATGAATGAACGGTTGTCGCTACAGCGCATCTGATCTGCGCAATTGGTACGATATTTAAGAGGAGAAATTACGATTTCAGGTCATAAATCCTTCACGAATTTCATTCCGTGTACTCTGGTAGTCAGTAACTATGCCTCGCATACAGGTGCGCGAACGATATGCGCAGATGTCAGAATTTGAGAGCGATCGTGTAGTTGGGCTCAAAGAAGCCGGTTGGTTTTATCGACGAATAGCTCGACATTTGAGCAGGAGCGATGCCACTATTAGACGATGTTGGTAGAAATAGTGAACCATGGCCTAGAGAAACGACAGGACGCGAAGACCGAGCAATCGTCAGAGCGGCACTCACAGCCCCAGATGCATCATTATCATCGATTGTACCTGCAACTAGTTCTTCAGTGACCGCAAGCACCATGGCACTGACTGGAGTAGAATAGTCTTCAGTGACCGCAAGCACCATGGCACTGACTGGAGTAGAATAGTCTTCAGTGACCGCAAGCACCATGGCACTGACTGGAGTAGAATAGTCTTCAGTGATGAGTCCCACTTTGAACTGAGCCCCGATGACCAGCGAAGGCGAGTCTGGAGACGCCCCGGACAGCGGTGTGATACCAACCAGGCCGACAACCAGGAGTGATGGTTTGGGGTGTCATTTCATTTCATAGTAGGACACCTTTAGTTGTCATCAGTCGCAACCTTACAGCACAGCGGTACGTCGACGAAGTTCTAAGGTCCGTTGTGTTTCCCTTCATGTCACGCCATCCTGGCTTACATTTCAGCAAGGTAATACTCGCCTCCACACTGCACATGTTTCTACTGCTTGCCTTAGTGCTTTCCGAACATTACCTTGTCCAGCAAGGTCGCCGGATCTCTCTCCTATTGGGCACGTTTGTAGCATTATGGACAGGGCCCTCCAACCAGCTCGGGATGTTGACGATCTAACGCGCCAGTTGGACAGAATTTGGCACGATATCCCTCAGGAGGACATCCGCAACCTCTATCAATCGAAGCCAAGCCGAATAACTGCTTGCATAAGGGCCAGAGGTGGACAAACGCGTTACTGACTTTTTCACTTTGGGAAGCTCTATCACTTCAATAAATAATCCAATTTTTCTCAAACTGTAATCATTTGTTTTTCTGTACAAGTACATCACTTCTGCCGATTTTCGTCCCATTCGGATAACTCCTTCTTGGTGCGTCGTGTTTTTTTTGTTTTTTTTGTCTAAGAGTGTATATACACATGTACACGGGGACGGAGATTAAAAAGGGGAAATATTTTTATTGAATTATTATTAATCAGTCACAAATATATTCAGAACACTTTGGAGATCGTGAATTGTCTTAATTAGACCTGTCGGAAACCTCATCCGTAATGACTGCAGTAAAAATGTGCGCTATAGTATAATAATACTTCTGAATTAATTGCAATAAAAATTCTACTAATTCCATTATTTTTTTCTTTACAGAGCAGTTACCGTTAGTCACGAATACATGGTCAACTTTATAATACAAATAAATCATCAGTGACAGAATTAAAGTCTTTTCACTCACTTGAGACTACCCTTACTTGCCTGAGAGCTATATTGTCTCTTTACTCATGTTCTTGAACTGTGAAATTCTGAAAAAGTTAAAATACACTGGTTATCATTAATCAAGGAAAAATCACAAAAATGACGATTACTCAAAAAGTTACATGTAGAATTTAATGAAACTGAATCACAGTATACAGCACATAATAAGGTATAAAATAATGTGAAAATGAATTAGCAGACATTTATGGTGTTATAGAAATTAGCATATGTATAAAATGAACAAATTGGATATGGAAGTTTGATATAGGGAAAATACCTTCAATATGGAGTATGATCTCCCCTAGAAGCAGTACAACCCATACAGCGATGTGCGACGCTGTCAATTATGCACTTTATCATTTTTGTAGGAAGTGAGAACCATTGCTCTTGCAAAGCAGTTGCAACCCTAGCAAGGGTCTGAAGAGGAGGTATTAAAGCAGCTATACATCTTCCTAAGGCAACGCAAACATGCGTGACAGGATTCAGGTCCGGTGGTCTAGCTGGCCACTCCATGCGCTGAATTGCGTGTGTCTGAAGATAATCCTCCCCGATGCAAGCCCTGTGCGGTCTAATGTTGTCACCTTGTAGCAGGAAATTATCACCTATTACTCCGCAATAAGGGCGCGCATAAGCGTCAAGGGAGCATTCATGGTTCCACGTAGAAAGACATGGAGATCTGTGCGTCCACCCAAAGAAATACCACTCCAAGCACAGACACTGCCTCCTCCGTATGCATCTCGTTCACGGATGTTTAATGGATGATAACGGGTCCTAGATTCTTTTCAAATCAAATAACGCCTACTATCGCTTTGGAGGCTAAACCTGGACTCATGCATAAAGGGAACAGCCCTCCATTGATCAGCTGTCCAGTGGACATGCTGACATGTCTGCCTCAAACGTTCTCTTCTATGACGTGATGTGAAAAGCACGCAAATGGCTGGTTGCCTCGCTTACAGACTTCTTTCGTGAAGTCTTCTACGCACGGTTGACACTGACACCAACCTTCCAGTGGATGCAGCAAGGGAGGATTTGAGTTGAGTCGTAGTTCAGGTTCTATTCCTTGGGGCGTATAACAACAAATATCGGTCATCAGCGCTTGTCGTAGCGGTTGGCCGTCCTTGGCTGAACCTCCTGGATGCCGAATCTGTGGTTAGAAATTGTTGCCAAAGTCTATGAACTACAGAAGGACTCGCAGTTAACCATCTGGCCACTTCTGTTTGACTTTGTCCTACCTGTAGTCTCCCAACGGCTCTCCATCGCAGTTCTTCGGCAAATTATGCCTGGAGGTCATTGTTACGAATGGGTTATCACAGATTACTTATCTCAGTATCACAGCGAAATCTACATGCTTACTCTGAAACACGCAATTTTTATGCTCTTTGCAGATCACGTATTTCGATTGCAGCGCCACTAATTTGCAAACCGCAGTTTTACTCAGCAATTCTTGTTTGGCAATATGTTCAAATTTTGTACGGATTGGCTTTTTGTTTGAACGAGTTACGCTGTTTTTTGTGATTTTCCCTTAATTTTTGGAAACCAGTGTATTTTATTCATTGCATCGATCATTCATGTAAAACCATTTCATGAATACTGCGACAAAAAAGGGATAGAAATTACAGCGATACTCTCCTTTGCTCCATCCCTAAAAAAATACTGTTTGTGTTTCATTAAAATCGAAGCACTATTTTAAAAGCCAACAAAACGGCCACGGTGAAAAAGCCAAGAACCTATGATGTAATGTATTTTGTATTTAACACTATATTTTTAATTTTTAAGAAAAGAGGAAGAAATGGATGGAAAAAATAAGTTTATTGGATATGGGGCAAAGAATTTTCTCTGTGTGCAAGGATCAAAATAACTTAACGTAACTGAATTTGAATAGCTTTATTAGAAACAACAATCAAAAAGTAATCAAAAAACATGTTTCTCGAATGTGGCCTTCACGGGCAATAAAATGTTGACACCGATAAAATGTTCCTACTTTGGTCAATTTTCACGTATAGCTACTTGAAACGCATCTCCGACGACACTTTTAAGGATATGAGTGGTTTGAGGAGCTCTTTGATAGACAAATGCCATTCAGATCAGGTTAATATAGAGGCCAGTTCCTTGATCTAAAGTGATATTTAGATAACCGTAAGTGATGGCAATTATCCCAAACTGATCGATGATACAGGATGGCATTTGTTTAATTCGGTTCTAGCTGATAAACTAACAAATCTTTTCAGTCGATCAAGAACCATGCAAGTTGTTTTGAACTTTCGAATTAAGTTAGCTAATACGTAACGAGATGGCCGTAGCCTGTTCTTTTTCTTCACTTGTTTAGTGTCACAGTGTTTATGCTTAAGGTTCAATTCAGAAATAATATATTTTGATTAAAAATGCTTGATGAGTCTTAGAGTAAGTCATTCTTCAATCTGAGCGAAAAATCAAACTTGTGATTGTTGTCAACTGCTTTTTCAATGATGGAATGCTGCATCAAAGTTATTTGTTGATACGTTCTTATGTTATTCACATTTAAAGTTAATCCTACATTAGTGAACACCGGTATATCTACTCAAGTGAATGGCAATAATTCACTTCAATAGAAATTAGTGACTCAAGCTGAATCTATCTAATGGCCTCACTAGTGGCCGAGTGGTTAAGATCTCTAAATATCGGGAATTCAACCGAAGTTCTATCCTTGGCGAATGGGCTGGCTACATATTTGGTATTCCTCTTGTGTAACGTGAATCCGAGTCAGTTTGCCTTAGAAAGTGCTCCCACGAAGGCATTTCTTCCTTTAGGCAGATAGCCCTCTTGAGCTTTTCCATATCCAGTTAATCTAACTTCAATCTAAATAAAGCAATAAAATATTTATATGTACTAAAATCATTAGTATCTGTATCTATTAAAACTATTGCAAGTTACCTTTGATTACTCAAGTCCTTTATAATAAAAAGAAAATGTTCGTTATCTTAAGTGTATTATCCATAGTGAATAGCTAGATGTTAATTATAAGTGATAAGTAACACTTCAGCGTACTCATTTCTAAGGAAATTGTCAAAGTACTCTTAAGTTTGGAATGAATATTCCAAAGTTTGTTTTAATTGCACTAAGTTGTATCACTTTTACAGACTAAAATTTTTGTCTCAACTATTCGCTCTAAATATCAGAAATGTAACCTTGGATTCTATTCCAACTCTGCTCTCATCAGGAGAAATTATCGAGTATTTAACTTTCTTTCTGAAGTTAACAATTTATGCTTTTGAGTGGCTATTTTACATCTCACATTGTGCTACTGTTTACTATGGGTATTATTTTGTTATCGCTGATTTTCTGTAGATTAGTTTTCGATATTTATCATTTTGGGATATGTTATTGTGTTTTGAAATTTTACTCAAGTAATTAATTTAATTATTATAATTTTCATTATTTCCATTCAACTCAACTTTTTACTAACAGTCGCTTTGGCTCGCTTGAAGTTAATAAAACTATTCTTCGCATGCATGTTATATACTATATATGTTCATCTATTGCTAATAACATGGCTTGAGGTCTAGTTCTATAAAAACTGAAAATCAAACTATCATGTCTTGGCAACACAGCTAGGGATTTCTTTTTAAGATTTTTCGACTTCCTTTTTATGCAAAGTCCTCCTCCTTCTCCACCCTTGCTTCCACCGTCGTAAATCGCAGGCTGAGACGATTGCATCGCCAGAACTGGAACACTGACCTCGCTCAGTATGGATGATAAGCAAGAGGAGGAAGAGAGGAAGATTGTATTTTTTAACATCCGCGTTTACACCCTTTCGTAATGCTATTTGCTAACAGTTTATTACAACATCTACGTGTTATGTAGTTCAGTTTGGTTTTCAAGAACTTCGGATGTAACGAATTGGATAGCAAAAGCCGACTGAATTCTTCTATTTTTAGTGGATTTAATGGACCGTTATTTAATGATACGGATCATAAAAACGTCCTCATTTTATGGCAATTTTTGAATTTTTCCAATGTGAATGTAAATATGTTTAAATGCAGGAAGGGGGGGGGAACTTACGCTAATTTTCTTCTTTTCTCTCCCCCCCAATGTCATTTATTTGTATATATGTGTCCTCGTGGCCCTGTTACCTGTGATATATGTATGCTATGAAGGTATGCATGCTGATTTCTAATACTACTAAGTTTTGAATTTGAGAATTTAAAGGAATGAGAAATGAATAGAAAATGAGAGGGAATTTTTTTTTATGTTTATTCCATAAATGGTTAATGTGATTTTCGCGTTTCTTTAATTTCTGTAGTTAAAAAAAAGGGGAAGGAGCAAATTAAAGGAGATTTAATGTTTTGGGATGCATAAGTTGCATGGCACCTGAACCTTTATTATAAACTAATTTGCATTAAACAATTTGAAGTCTCCTCTAAAGTTATTTAAATTCGCTTATAGATATGCGATCATTTTCTTTACGCGATTCTTATTTAAGGCCTACATTGGGTGTTAAAACTAGACTTTAAGTTACTACAATGGTCCATCTCATCACAGAATCATTATTTACCTGTTTACTTAGTAGGCTAGTATTAATCAAAATACTGAGTATTTATTGATTATCTAGTGCTCACAGATACACTGCAAACGCCATTAATCTGTGAATGCCATTTAGTGATAAAATATTTTTTAAAATTTAATTTGATTTATTTATTTTCAAATTTCTAGTGGGTTTTGTTTGGCAGTCGCATTCAAAATGCCATCAAATAGATTATTATCCTCTGGGTTTGTCTCTGCCTCTTATTCCTGCATTTTGCTCATTCTCATACTCGTTTAATGGATTGCATGTGGACGCCAGTCTCGGCATCGCATTTATTTCGGCATTCATTTGACATTGAATTTTTTTTTTTAATAGGGAGGCGTAATCTGTATTCTCCCTTAGCTCACCAAACAGAGAGAGAGAGAGAGAGTATTAAAGAAAATAAATAAAAATCTCATATTTGCCAGAAAAATTCCGAACAACTCTAGGGTTGCTGAAT
Source organism: Stegodyphus mimosarum (assembly GCA_000611955.2). NCBI lineage: Eukaryota > Metazoa > Arthropoda > Arachnida > Araneae > Eresidae > Stegodyphus > Stegodyphus mimosarum. The sequence goes on along the minus strand of KK115279.1, from coordinate 295,622 downwards.
GCTCGGAAGAATCGGAGTCACAGATGGTGATGCGTCAACGGCTACCTGATAACCTACAAGCACCAAAGATTCATCTAATTTTCTATTTTGTCATATTTTGCATTGAGTATTTTCATTCAATTTATAAGCAGTTTTCAGATGAACTGCAGTATTAATACTGAAGGCTCCTGCTGTTTGCATGTTCACTAAATGTCTTAGCTACGTAAATTTATTTTCGCTTAAGTTAAGAAAAGCAAAGAACTGTGGAGCTGCCATCCGTTAAAAAAGTAAAATCTTCTTCTGGTTAGTTAAAATTAAAAACGATTTTGTTGTCTTGACATAATGTTTCCCTGTGAAAGAGACTGTAATGAATCTTTAATTTCATTGCAGTATTTCATGTCTAATGGCCACTAGTGAACGTTTTTTTTTTTTTTAAATTACCGTCTAACTGTATAAGGTATATCTCCCACATTCTTAGCGTGCCTTCGTGGTGTAATGGTCAGCACACTGAGCCGGTATTTCAGAGGTCCGTGGTTCGATTCCCGGCGAAGGAATTGCATATTTTTCATGTCTCCTGCTACTAAATAACCTAATGTCTCTACACTGGCGCCCGAACTAAAAGGGTTGTGGATGATGACTCTCCACACCCAGGATTTGGCGACTAGGTCCCCTAAAACCCTAGTCGCCCTTTAAAAAGGGGAGTATATAAGGTATATCTCCCACATTCTTAGCGTGCCTTCGTGGTGTAATGGTCAGCACACTGAGCCGGTATTTCAGAGGTCCGTGGTTCGATTCCCGGCGAAGGAATTGCATATTTTTCATGTCTCCTGCTACTAAATAACCTAATGTCTCTACAACTGTATCGAAATCAAAAATAGAGAACACAATAAGAAGATAAAAAAACATACAGCACTTTTCTTAGAAAAATATATGTGGAGACCAATTCACATGCTTTACTGTCTATGGAAATATTATGCTGAGAAAAGTAAAATATTGTGTGATTGATTAAACTTCTTATACACTTCTGTTAATACGAAACAGAAGAATCCAGGAATATCGGGAACGCATTATATTAACGCAAATACTGTATGCGGAGTTTACAGCAGAAGTATGTTCTAAGGATTAAAAAAATATATAAAATCAAGATTTAGGTACCGAATGCCAATTTTAACCCTTATATTTCTAGGTTAATTCTAAATAAGTAAATCAATTTCGTTTTAAATTTATTAGCTAAAATTTATAAACATATTAGTAACATTCAATAATTTTTAATTCTCCGTCGTCTTAATTGGCTTAAATCTTCAGTCGAATATCCAACAAAGCATTCTGTTTCCTAAATAGGAATGAGAATTCTTTAATCATTTGTGACTCCATAATAGCAGGCACTAGGTTAGATTTGCGGTTACGATTTGGATGATTGTAGTGATTAGATATCCACTTTGGGCCTATCGAATTAGTCATGGTGTGAAAAGAAGGGGAAACACAGCTAAATGCCAAGTGAAATCACTTACAAAGTCATTAAAAAGTGCGTCCTATTACGAGAGAATTCTTGCTCGAACGTTGAAATCAAATAATTCAGTATGTAAGTAAAATATATAAACATTATATTATTTTAATAATTTATCAGAATACTGTAATGAATGATACAAAAATTCACTTTTTTAATTCCCATCAAAATGTACTTCCCATTTTATTTTAAAACTGGGACTGAATTGAATCTGGAAATGAAAGTCAGTTTGCTTTAGAACTTTTTTTTTTTCGTATTATGGTCATCTACATAGTTTCAGACTAGATCATATTGAAAATAAAAGCAGGTTTTATGTGAATAGTTAAAATTGTTTTCTAAAAACTTTAACTATTCTCCCGTCATATTTTTTTTAAATAACGTAACTGGATGAAATCTTGCTCCTCAACTATGTAAAAAGGTTAATTATTATTACTTTCTGTGCATGCTCTGAATGAGAAGTCTGTCAAAAATTAAAATCATATTAAATGCTGTTGATGTGATTAACGATTTATGAAGAGTGTAAAATATTTTCGAAGTATCTTCGAGAACTGAGATTCCTGTGATATACATTGTACGGGAAGCCGCTCTAAATAGGCTTTTTTTAAAATTAAATTAAATGTTATTTTATTTATTTCCATACTGTTTTGAAGCACGTAATTATTTACTGAGCAGAAAAAACTTGTTACTGTTTGTTTATTTATTACTGTCGTTCAATCTGTTAAAATGTAAACTCATCGGGGAATACGAGCAAAGTTATCATATTAAATGCTGTTGATGTGATTAACGATTTATGAAGAGTGTAAAATATTTTCGAAGTATCTTCGAGAACTGAGATTCCTGTGATATACATTGTACGGGAAGCCGCTCTAAATAGGCTTTTTTTAAAATTAAATTAAATGTTATTTTATTTATTTCCATACTGTTTTGAAGCACGTAATTATTTACTGAGCAGAAAAAACTTGTTACTGTTTGTTTATTTATTACTGTCGTTCAATCTGTTAAAATGTAAACTCATCGGGGAATACGAGCAAAGTTAGCTGATATGTATCTACTGTATTGTTTATTTGACAAATGCATTTCCAAAGCTTTTGTGAACGCGGATTAACAACGCGGTTCTATTAAAAAAAGTATCTGACTGCTGAATTTTCTTCTCTTTCTCTGCCCCCCTTCAGGAAACGCTTTCTTTGACTGTTTTTCCTCTCATCGTTTTTCGATTTCTATAGGTCTCGTTTCTCTATGTACTACGCGATATCGTTTATCTTAATACAGCTTTGCTACGTTTTTTTAATTGGAAGACGTCTATCGAAGCTCTCCTTATCCATCTCTTGTTTTTCGAATCACGCAACTTAATTAAAGGAGGAAGCACCCCCATCTCTCTCACTGGTCACTTTAATGCTCTCAGAATATGTAATCAAGTAACAAACAAAAGTATCCCCCGCCTGTCATTTGTCCCAGGCAGACATCTACGTGGACTGTTGTTACGGCGGAAAGGGCGTTACGAATACCATCTGTTGTTACACACTAGCCGGGAGCAAAGGGTTGGCCATTGTATCCTTCCTTGCGTTGAACAAAGGCAGTACTCGTCCACTTGGGGTATTTACTTGAACTTGAGTTCGTTGTCTAATGGATGATGGATTTCCGAAATGAAGGGATGGCCAAAATTTGATTCGAGCAATCCTTGCGCAATGGAATTGTCGAATCTTCTTGCTGCTTGTAGTGATATTACTGACACATTTGCCGTCCTCTTTGCTCGAATTTAAAGCGTAAGCTCTTGAAAGAGTAGCTAAATTGTTGTTTTCTTTATGAGGCAGAGTTTATGCAAATATTTTGATGGTTTAATAAATACTTTGCGACTATGCACTCCAAAATATTAGAACTCTTCTGCTATGCTGTAAATACTATTTCCTATAGGAGGAAAGCTTATTTCCTGTTGAAAGCTGTAGGTTGAGGGAGGAAACTAAATTTAAGAAAAAAATTCGAAATTCAAGCTATAGATTTGCAAATATCGTTTCCCTTCCTTTTAGGAAATGATCTGTTGTTTTGGAAGAATAAAATTGTCCACACAAGCCAGTTTTTCTTATTGCGCAAAAGACTTTTTAAGCCTCCAATGCGGAGAAGTCTTCTAGAGATGACTTCGTTTCTGTATAGAGTATTTTAAAAATAATCTTAAAATTTGAAACTAGAGAGTAATACTTTCGTTTCTTTTTTAAAGAATTTCCTTTTTAAGTCTAACTTCTGATTTATTTTTGGCGTTTGATTTTTCTTTTTAAGTCTTAATCTTCCAATCGTTTTGGAGGTTTCTGATTATCTAGCTAATTTAGTCCAGATAATACACAGAAATGTAGTCAGTATATGTAAAGGCATATTTTTCTTTTTCTAACGGGTAAATAATGATGCCAGAGCAAAAGTTTTGAAGAAATATCCGGTTTATAAACTAAGTAAGCGACAATAATAATAATAATAATAATAATAATAATTTACATAAATAAATAAAGAAAAAGGAATTAAAAAAAGCTGTGTTCTTAAAATGAAAAAGATATCCGGCAATTATACTCTTAGTTCAAAATTATTAATTATTGTTTATTTTATTTCAAGAAAATCTATAAATATAGTAGAATATCGTGCTTATGAGTTTTCGAAACATTTAATAGCTTTCATTTCGCTATGTTTCCAACGCAACGGAATTTACCTTCTTTGCATTCTGATCTATTTGTGTCAGGTTTTAAATTGCTAGATAGGATTTTATTATCATCAGTAATTTTATTCTTTAACAGTTAAACTGAGTGGAACAGTGAATATTCACATCATCTTTATTTATGAATTCATTATTTTTTTGAAAAGCCGAATTAAAGCATAGAAATTTTGTCCAAATTACAATGTAAACAATGTATTTGTGTTCGGAACGCCCATTTTCGTAGTTTAGTAACACATGTTCAATGACTTAAGAAATACATAATAAGAAAAGAAAGAAAAAGGAAAAAAAAATCCGTGGTAATTTTTATTGATTTTAAGAAGTACAACTTAGCTTAGTATCGTATTTCTTTTAGAAGAATGGGGAAAATGTGAGTGGTTTAAAACCGGAACTGCTGTATGATCTTACCTTGATACAGAAACAAATTTTTTCAACTTACTTAAGGGCTGCTTGATAATATAAGTGTTGCTTGTTCTCTCTTCCCACTAATTTTATGCAACTAGAATTGCGATTAACTCATACTTTACAAATCCAAGACTATGCTACTTAGTTTGCTTTCGTTTTTAAGATAAATGGTTTTTAAATGTTTCTCTAATTCTTAATTACCATTGCAACTGAATCTCTGAAATAACTGTTTGTTGCTGATTAATTCTTCCCCCCTCACCCCCAAAATATTTTATTCATAACAGGTGTTATAGAGCTACTAAAATAAGAGACCAATACATCTTTTTCTGAGCCAAGCAAACCATAACTTCTCCGTGTCACCCATTTTGCTCATTGTCATTCATCGCGTGACTGTACTAAGAGCTTGTCAATACTTCCGGCAGGAGAAAAGCTTTCTGTTTGTCATATAGTTGCAGAGGGTATTCGAAAGACATTTCAAGTTTGTCTACAGTTAAATGATCGTATTTTTTACCCAGAAAGAATTAGTTGTTGAATTGCCAAGTCATCACTGTTGTTACTTTTTAGTGAAAATGTTTTTAAAGTTATCGTTCACTTCGAGATACTTCGGAAGCTTCGAAAATTCCTCAATTTTAGAATGGCGCTATGTTTATCCATTGCCTTTCATTCTTCTTATCAAGAACTGCTTTTAAAGCTTACGATTGTATGATTCTGTGATGTTGGCTATTTGATATCATCGTGTTTTCAACTCATGTATTCAAAGATTGTAGCTGAAATGTGGTTTCAAACACTTTAAAATGTTTATAAAAATGTTTGCATATATGATAGTTAGACAGGAAACGTTGTTTAAGTATTTTGTCGGAATAGATTTTAAAATTATTTTTGCCTTTCATTAGTCCCTTTAGTTTCCTTGTCATAAATCTTGTTAAATCGTTTAAAAATGCTACGAAATGAGATATTAATTTCCATGCAAACCTGCGATTTTTCATATTTGAAGTGGTGAAAAATTAGGTAAATTAATTCATTAGGG
>KK115279.1:245520-283734 GCA_000611955.2 Stegodyphus mimosarum | reverse complement strand
GACGCTCTTGCGAGGGCAATTTCAACTCACCATCCTCCTCCGAGAACCATCTCAGCGTTGAAAACTGCCTTGCTGCAAAAGTGGAGTGGGATCCAGTGCCAGAGGAGTGCCTTGACTGTCGCTTTTCCAGTACGCCGTCATTCTGTGCGACCTATCCCATATTAGATTCACTTTCATTCGATATCACTTTGGAGATTTTGAACATCCCGTACATAAAATGACTTCTGAATGGTGCATCTCTTTTACTGTTTTAAATGCATATTCATATTAAATTTCATTAAAATTTTGCCATTATATTTTCAGAAATTTGACATAATGTGCAAATTCTATTAAAATTGCACACGAATATATATATGTGACCACATTATCGAAAGCTTTGTTTATGAATATTAGTTCTAATATGTTATGCATATCTGAACTTTAAGTACATTTTAATCCTTTGCATTCTAAGCGTTTGGCTGAACAGAACATCATTAATTTCATATCAAAAGAAACTCTGAACTGTGAAACAATGTATATTTATTATAAAAGTTTATATTTATTTGATGAAAGAGAATAGTAAAGAAAGGGAGAAAGGAGGGCAACACTAGAATATTTTGGAGTCAAAGTCAATTGTATTTGCCACTAAGACTAGCACTCTTAGTTCTGTTTAAGAGTTGCATGAATTTTAAATTAATTACATTAATATTATACTTATTAAATGAATATAAGTCATCCTACAGTTTAATTGTGCGTACTGTAAAACAGAGTATTTTTAAATAAATGCATTGAATTAACGGTCTGTCTGAAATCCATTTTAAATATCTTATATACTACTTTCAGATTTCTTTATTGGTATTAACGAGGAAATTCCTACTGAATTTTTTTAACGTTTTGGTATTTTTAAATGATGTAACAAAATCGTTTGAAATGTTTAGATAAAATATTCCAGCGGAAACAGCGAAATTGCTAGACTTTATACATTTTACGAAATTATTTATTGAAAAACCTGATTTCGCTGGATAAAAATAGCGTTCCAAATAATGATAGGAAAAGGAATTCGACATTCTGAACGGTAAACATGTTTTTGATTGACCCTTAAAAAGCCTGTATTGTTATAAAAACGTAAGTAATATTTTTCGTGTTCTTTATTTCGTAATAATCTGAAAAATGCTGGATACCCGATACACATTTATTTTAAAAAACAAGTAGAAGGTTTCAATTAACTTTGACGTCAGAGTAAGAGATTTTCATTCTTTATTTCCTGTCTGTGTCTGTAGTCGTCTGGTTTTTAATGGGAAAACAACGTCTTTTAAATTTATTGCGCTTGTTTGCCATGAGTAGTTGAGTTTTCTTCGAAAATTCTTTAGTGTTCATTTTGAATTCATAAAGGTTGAAAGGCGTAGTTAAGATATGATTACGCTTTATAGTACAATAAAAATAATAATTTTGTGTCTCGAATAGAACTATAAGAATATTAGGAACTTGGCTGCAATTTCAGCATGGAAACCGTTAAATTTTTTTTATTGAGATTTATAAATATAATATAATACGTGAAGTATATTTAAATTCACTTCGTCAATAAATCTATTGTTGTAAACAGTACTTTTCCTCCGGTTTCATCTTCCTGGAAATTATTGCTTTGAATCTTACGTTATTAGAACACCTTTTTTAGTTTGCCTTTCTGCAAAGTAAATCAGGTTTTAAATAAGTAATAGTTTAATCTGTTCTCTAGGAGCCTATCTAGTAGAATGTCATCATTCGATGTTCCTCTCCATTTTCGAAAGTAAACTTAAATTTAACATTTTGCCCAATTACCAAGCAGATAATGATGTCTGTATCTTTCCTGAACACAAAATGTTCGAACTGCGATCACGAAATGGTCAGTACTCGTGTGACCCTCTGCAATTATTTGTCTCCGGCTTGCTCTGCTCTGTGCGGTCAGCCCACCGTGGCGCTGCAAACCATCTTGCACTCCACCCATTTATGACAACACTGCACGCAAGATTTTTTAACGATTTCCACTCGTGTCTTATTTGTAACACCTCGTATTTCTGTTCAATAACTCTTCAGTCTTTGAGAGGACTGAATATCTAGGAAACCATTTTTCGTGGCCTGCAATAGATGGCTTAAGACAGAAGGAGTGACTTTTTCTCTGAAATGCGTTTGTAACTGCACTAGGATTGAGGTTAATTGGGGCATTATCAATTACATGCACGGAGTTTGTGTGGAGATTTATCATTACTTCCAGTTACTTTAGTTATTTTTTGTTTCAAAGTTGAAGAAATTGAATATTTCTTTTCTTGACGATTGTCAAATATCGAATAAGAAGAATTAGAAATTTGACCTCGTTATTTTCTTAGATTTAAATTATAAATATAAGGAAATAACGAGGTAGTAATGGCTACAAAGGCTGAGATAATAAAGGAGGAAAGTAATAAAAGAAGTAATAAGCTATTAATTAATAACAGTAATAAAGGCTGAAAGGTAATAATGGCCACAGACTTTATATCGGCAGATGGGACATGAACTGCTTTCTTTATTTTCAAACTTTTAGTGAAATATGGATAAGTTTTTGTATCGTATGTTGTCATTACCTTTCATTTATCAATACAAATGAAAGTCAAGTATAGATAAAAGGCAATGGGAGCGCAAGTGCAGGTTGGGAATACATGGAAAGCTAACGCCTCGCTTTAAGTCTGGATCCACCCTTTACAGTTTCCTATTTCTTCACTCATCTTTAGTTTCAGATTTTTGCATATTGTGTGGAATAAATATATCACACCTTTTACTTTAAAACCTAATTCTAAGCAGTTTTGTTTCTTTTGGGATTCTACCGATGAAAAAACTTAGAGAACGAAGGCAGTAATTGGGAACTGCACAACCGAAATTGATCGAGATGTGAAGTGATCTAGATTAGCTGATTACAGTAACTCCCATAAGCATATTGAAATTAAACTTATTTATATATACACTCACGTTTGTGAAAATTGCAACACCAAGAAGGAATCGTCATAATTGAATGCAATTTAATACACAGTTGAGTGGTAGTGGTACAAATAAATGATTAAATGTTCAAAGCAAACAAACAAGAACAAGAGATCAGAATCAGTATTTTGTGTGGCCACAACGCGCCGCAATAAGTGCTGCTACACGACGTGGCATGGAGTCAAACAAAGTTTGAATGTCTGACTGAGGAAGAGCATTCCATATCGTTTGTACGCGTACCCAAAGTTCGTCTGCAGACGCAACAGGACGAGGATCACGAGCAAGACGCCGACCAATGACATCCCACACATGTTCAATTGGCGACATATCCGGGGAACACGCAGGCCAAGGAAGAAGCTGTACCTGCTGCGCTGCAAAGAAGGATTTAACAATCCGAGCAGTATGAGGGCGGGCATTGTCCTGTTGAAATACAGCGCCTGGCAAGCTTTGAAGGAAGGGAACAGCTTCGGGCTGTAGAACTTCACGGATATACCGGTTGCTGTTCAGATTGCCCACAATTCGTAGCAATTGAGATCGTCTATGATATGCTATGGCGCCCCAGACCATAACTCCGGGTGTTCGTCCACTGTGGCGTTCGATAATGCACTCCGGAAGGTGGCGTTCACCGGCATAGCGTCTGACACGAATGCGGCCATCATGGTACCACAAATTAAAGCGGGATTCGTCAGAAAACACGACATGCTGCCAATCAGCACGCCAGTCTCTATGCTGATTGGCCCATTGTAGCCGCAGGCGGCGATGGTCGTGCGTTAGGGGGATCCTGTATAAAGGAGTCCGTGCGCGCAGTCCACACTGCAGCAGACGTCTACGAATTGATGAAGCACACAATGAAACACCTGTAGCTATTGACCACAGTGCTGCCAATTGTCTAGAGGAAGCTGTACGGTCCGTCCGCGCCATGCGGACCAGGTGTCTATCATCGCGAGCTGACGTCACATTTCGGGGTCCACTCCCGGATTTCCGAGTTGTCCGACACTCGTCCGTCCACTGCTTCCAAACGCGCATCACTGTGCTGCTGTTACGCTGCACACGAGAGGCTACTGCACGATACGACAATCCAGCTTCACGAAGGCCGATGATTCTCCCTCGTTCAAACTCTGTAAGTTGTTCAAATCTCGCTCTCTTTCGTCGACGAGGCATAAGTACAGATTGAGTTAACGTTTACCACTAGCAGATAACCACCGATAACCATACACGCCTCGCTACAGCTGTCTATTTATTCGGATCCATCAGCCGTTCAGAGGGCGCTGCTCAGCATACGCATGCGCTACGGATTTGCAATTCTAATCATTTGCATATCATGCGCTACTTTGCATTTCCTGAAAATTTCAGCTCACTCGCGTAAGTCCTTCATGGTGTTGCAATTTTCACAAACGTGAGTGTATGTAAGATAAAAATATGTAAATAATCTTTTTAATATAATTCAATAATAACTTCTTAATTCCTCACTTTTAATTTGGGTATTTCCTCTCTGTATTCTAAAAGTAGTATTAACGTTTATGAACTGCGCCATTTCTAGAGTAATCTATGTCACATGGCTTGCGTAACGCTAATGACGTAGCTAATTCAAAACTTGAACTCGAAATTTTGAGAACTGAATCAATGTAACCTAAACCAAAACCTTCTCTTGGTGAGCTTCCATATTGGATAACTGCGCACTTCGCTTCACCTTCTGTGCTGCTTGGACGCTATTTCGCTGTTCCTATCGCAACAGTATCGAAATTGTAAATGTTCTTGAATAGGCATTGTTAGAGTGCCAAGTGAATTGTGGCCACAAATGTGAATTCGAATGCCAAATTTCTTAGTCATTACGAATTCAACATTTTAGCATTCTACGCAATCGGAATTCTTCCTCTTCAATATGGATCTACTACGTTCTGAGCTATCTACATGCGTCGCAATCAGTATTTCTGCGTTTGCTACGTCTTTTACTTGTTTTTATTACATTTGAGATTACAGGGTACCATTAGTTTAAATTATAATTTTGATTTACATACTTACACACGCGCGCGCGCGCACACACACACACACACACGCGCGCGCGCGCGCACGCACACGCACGCACGCACACACACACACACACACACACACACATGAATATATATGAATGGAGAAATGGATGATTATCAGTACTGATGCTGTAAACAAGAGAAAAATTGAAATAATTAAGGAGAAATAAGTCTTAAAATATAAACATAATTAAGGATAATTTGTCGGCTTCCACATTTTTTTAAGTATCTAGTCTGCAAACGAACAGCATTTTCATGACTGCATATGATTAGGAAAGTTTGCAACAACATATAGAGTCTTCCTTTTGTTTCCAAGAAGTTGACATTTGCTACAGAATGACTTTTTTCGAAAAGTGAAAAATCATTATCACACTTTGAAAAGTGAATCATATAATTTCTATCTGCGGAGATGATATATATAGAGTGGAGAAAAATTATGCTGTTTTGCACGAGCATATGAATGATAATGCTCATCTGAAACATCACTATGTTTTTATAAATGCAAGATATGTTTTCAGGGACGTAGGAAAATCGAAACTCGAGGAAGTGAAAATTATTGAGAGAAATAAATGCTTTGTTCTCTTTGAATCATCTCTTTTGCCACTATCATACCATACTAAAAACGTAGAACATAATAAAGATATGTCGCCAAATATTGTGTTTTCAAATAATCTGTGGAAGTTCAGATTTTTTCCTCTCCATTGGTGCAGGCAAGTACCAAAGATAACTGTCATAGGCTTAAAACTGTTGATAGATGGTTCAAAACATTTTTTGTCTTCAATTTTCGGAAAATTGGATTGAAAACTCTTGAAAAATTAAATCAACTATTGTATTAAGTTTTCGTGATTGTTGTCAGTGCTGGCTTTATTCGTCATATAAGATATCTACATGCTCTGAAACTGAAATCATCGAGGTTATGCTACTTATTAATATAAAAGCTGTGAGATACTTCCGATTTTCGTAGATGCTTTCTATTAGTTGTTGATTTTACTGAAGCCTTTGTGCTAATTTTAATAAATTTCTTCTGCATACATATGAGAATTATTAATTACTGATAAATTTACTTATTTAAAATATTACAGTTAATCACCTACAGGGGAATGCGAAACCAATTTTAATTTTAGAATGAAGTGCAAGATACCCGTTCGTATTGTAATGAAGGTTATTTACTGAAAGTAATAAGATACATGGACAGCAAATATCAACAAGAATATGTGGAGTTTTAAAAGCGCTATGCAAGCATTAATCGGATTTCATTACATTAGAATTAGGGGAAGGACAAAATGAAGTGGAGGTGTCTTAAAATATCATAATTAAAAGATTATGTGCTGTAAGCTATATATTCTGTAAACGAGCTGTTAGTGCTACAAAATGGGCCGACGCATATTTGGAATTCGCCAAAGTAAGGTTTTCGAGCAGTAGATATATTAGTTATGCTAAATCATGCTTGAAGAACAGTAAAAAAGTTTCATAAAGTTCGCACTCCGTATTAATAAGCATGTTTTTAAAATTGTATATCATCAATGAAAGTTTGTAAACTTGTTTATGTACTCGGTCTACCTACAGAGATATTCTGGAGTATTTTTCATTTCTGCTTATTCTGTAACAATTTGTCGATCAATCATTTTTAGGGTATAACCTTAAAACAATTATGAAGAAAGAAGGGAAATTAAGTGCCAAACATTTCTTTATTGATGACTGGACATTCCCTGAAAGGAAAGTAGAATCACCCGTACATCACTAATGCATCCTGTGAACCTATAAAAAAGCAATGAGCTATTGTGTAAAAATGTATAACAGCTGCAGCTATCGAAATAGATGTAGAGCGAGAGAGGCTGATGTGAGCATGATTATTGTTGCTCACCGATTCGGTCATTCCGTCCGCGAGATTTTTGACATGTTCCAGATACTACGAGAAACAGTGAGTGATGTGGTGATGAAATAGAAACATGGGAGTTATAAAAACCTCATGTCTCACCAGAAAATCAAGCCAGGTAAACGCTACTTAGCAGAGGGCAATATTCGTACTATAAAAATTGGTAAAGGATGAATTATGGTGTGAGCCTGTTTTTATTGGTCTGGTTTTGGCTAACTGTTTTTGGTGCCTCGAACAATAAATAGCGAAATCTGTGAGGTAATACTGGACAATTCTGTGCTACTTAGGCTAAGTCTTTCTCGAAGGATAGAGGGTGTGATACGGCGAACAGCAGATCCACGTCATACTGACACTATGCCAGCTCTGTTTAAGCAACTTCTGTCATCAGTGGCAGCGCAGTGTAGGCAATGAAGGAAAAACTTTGAAACCGGAGTTTTATAGTTTTGAGATATTCTCAAATTTTATTGTTCTTAGAATATATAAATATAAAAAAAATTAAATATCAGTTTAAGAGCTGTGTATAGGGTAATCATTTTAAAAGTATAAAGCTACTCACAGACATAAGGAACGCATAATACCTATGGAATTGCTTATTTTAATATTTTTACCTCCTAGAAACGATAGACTATTTTGAATTCCGTTACACTTTTGCATTAGTTTTTAAAAAAAATATTTGATGTATTGTTTCACTTGATGAATTGTTCTATGTTGTCAGGTTTTTCATTTTTCAGGTCTATGAACAGAGGACCTGAGACTGAAAACTGCAGAGATCTTGAGGGTGTTATGAGAAATTTTGTTAAACATGTTTTAATATTCTTGGGTCAGCATTTTTGGCTGACACGAAAATTTTAGAATCTTGAGGAAGATGTCTTGAGAGGAACACTCAGGCTCAAATGTCAGTGGGATGTTTTAATTGCAGATCATCTTAAATATATCATTACAAGGAAACTAGTGTTTAATTTTATTATCCTCGTTTATTAGGTCGGTGAAACAATTTATCTTTCAGAGTTATTCTTTTAACCCTGTTTAACGTTGAAATTTCAGTATTTGCACTGTAGATTTAAGTGCGGCTCTAAATTATTTGGGATATAATCAGCTTTATCTTGAAAGTTCAGTCATTAAAGAAGTTCCGGTGTTAAACTAGTAATATTTTAGCTGTTTCTTTGAAGTCAACATTTTTTTTTCATATTTTTGCTAACAGTGAGATGTTAAATTATAAATTATAATTGTAATAATATAAAAACTTTTATGCTAATCTTTATTTATTATAATGAAAACAAAGTAAGTGTTATTCCCGACAAAAATCTTAAGCAAATCGAATAACTTGAAACTTCGTAAAAAAACAAAAACTATAAAATAAATGTTCGAAGTTCTCTAAGATAATTTAAACCTTGTAAAATTTCTTACATCTAAAATGCATACTTGTTTCTTACGAACATCATTCTGAAGATTTCTGAGGGGAGAGAAAAATTCTCTTCTCCCTCTCGGTTAATAATGGTATTAGAGATTTCAAGTTAATACAAATACATTCCTTTAGAAATGACTAATATTTTAGAAAACCGAAACAATGAGCATTTAAAGAAACTGCAAAGAAATGTCTTATTTTTTTTATTTAAAAAAGTGCATATTAGAATTTTTTGTCCTAAATAGCGTACATTCTTTCCGTAGGAAACTTATCTAATAAACTTTTTGCGTGATTCGTTCATTGATAAATGTTTCGTATAAATAGAAATAATAAATTTAAAAAATTAAACTTCCTGTTTTGTTCTTTTTTTCTGCGTCAGTGAAAGTATTTAAAAACATAATTAGATGACTGCAATTCTGCTATTACTTTTATTGCATTAGGGTTAAATAAATTTGCAAATTTCTTGGTAACTTAAATAATTCTCATTACCTGAGCAAAAGGAGTTCCCTCAGACCGTACGCTCATAAAGTGTCTTCCGCGGCAGCCAGCTAAATGTATTCTTTATGCCAGGCTCTTTTTCCGTTATTGTTGAATAATTGGAGTATTTGAGTAGTTATTTGTCATTCGTTTGTTTGATGTGCTCCGAATTTGCGATGAGACCATTTGTCTGCAAAAGGCCAAGTGACTGCTATTTGAACAGCCGAAGCTTGAGAGGTCTTTATGTAGCTTTTGATGTAGGCATTGCCATCTCATCTGACGTGAATTGGGAGTGACGATGCGCCTAGCCTTCAAAGAGTCGTCTTTATCTGCAATTTTTTCCCGCCGAATTCCGACTCGAGTCCTCTTTAAAAGAGGCGATAAGCCTTTGTTTACTTCCCATATTTAAATGTCTGCAGATAAAGCTCCCGCCTATGCCGTTCCTTTTCTTTTGTTTCGAGCTGTAAAAGGAAGTTATACTTTTTGTGTTTGATTTGCGCTTCCGTTTTATACCTTTGTTTTTCTCCTTTGCTCAATTATTGTATATTTTCTAATTATCAGATGGAACGAAATTTTTATTACGCAAATTTTTGAGTTATAGGTAGAAGTGTTTTCTCGTTTGTTCTTGGAATATTGAAATAATTAAATATGTGTTAATAAATCTGGGGTGGCTTAAAGTTTTTCTAAACCTCGTTCTCTGGAGCCTCTTCGTTTACCATAGTTTCATTCGATATCTTTCTCTCTGTATGGAAGGAGACGTGAAGGTAAAAAATTTCAGAAGATGAAACTAATTTTTTTGCGCTGAAATTATGATTTTTTGTGGTATTTAGAGTTGCTTTTTTTAATTGGGGGGGGGTATAGAAGCTAGAAATGTCAACCAGAGGCAGACCTGTTAAATACAACCCTCCTTCACTTCCCTACGGTAAGTAACCCTTTCTTAAATGTGAGTTACGTTTTACTAAATAAATGCATTTAAAATATTTTAATATTTTTGTAATAATTAACGAAGTTCGTAGTACTATGAAACAATCAAGTCTGGGATAAAAACAAATTTCTTTTCTTTTTTTTTTACTCTATTCATGAAAGAACAATATTATTACAAAAATATTAGGCCATTACTTTTTTAAGGCGCAACTTAATGGCCTTCGGATTTTGGTTGCATACTGTAGCTGTTAGAATAGTAGGAATACGCTTTTGCACTGAAAATATTAATTTTCAAATTTCGTTTGGTATAATTTTGTACCAGTTCTATATACAACGGCATTTAATACCTTTTTGTCGTAGGGCTTCTCCTTTTTCTTTATATATAAAATTTTTCTATGGGGCTGAGATTTGACCTGTTTGGGGCGGGGGCTATTAAATAACATCCGTATTAATATCTTTCAGTCACTGCTTAGCATTTTGAAATATATGACAAAAAGCAATGTCATCCTGAAATGTAAATGGTTGATTGCTAGAATCTTCCTCAGCTACCATGGGCTTAAAACGAATTCCGAAATTTGTCTGTGAGCCTCATTATTTATATTTAGAGTGAGAAAACGAACATTTCTTATCCTATAGATGATACAAAACTTTATTTCACATGGATGCTTATTAATGTAAGGAATGATACACTCTTTAAAAGTTTTTCTTTGGTGCTATACAATCATGATGCTGTTTTATCTTTATAGCAGATGTACATGCGACCTTTGTTCGGAAACTTATCTTCTTCCATTCGTTTTCATCCCTGTTCTTTTATTTCGGCCCATTGCAAACGTGTTTTTACATGCTTGAAGATATACGAGGTGGTTCTGCAGGATGTATAACTCACTACATGTAAATACCTAGTGATTATGTTTGAATGCGTCTTCACTCAATAATGATCCTAGGCTTGCACCAAGGTTTTAGTCGATGCAACTCGATTATTCTTCTTAAGCGCTCTTTTGTCATTTTATGTTTTTTTTATTAATTTTAGTCTTTCAAATCTTGATTTTTTTTCATCTTAACTATGTTTTGATATATTTTAGTAATGTGCTTAATAGCAGTCTTTCTAATATTTAACTGAGAAATTTTTTTCTGTAGTGCATGTTCTCCCATTATGCAAAGAGTCTGGTTCTTTTAAGTCTTTCAATATTTACTTTCAAGATGTCATTCAATCTGCGAAAAAATCTGTAAAGAAGATGAATTTTCATCCGAACGCCTGCAGTTGACTTATCATCTCTTGTGAAATTATTGAAACTTTGTGCTATTGAATATATTTTCACTATCATGTATGCACATGATATACCAATGCTCATTCTGCTATTAGCATAGTCAGATTAAAAATTTTTTTTGAACTATTTGGATTTGAGAATTAGTTCATTAAGGTTGATTTAGTATTTCTGTTTTTGAGATAGTGTTGCATGTTACTTTTAGCGCAGCATTAAATTCAAAATTATATTTTTAGTTTTCTTTTTTTTTTTTTTTTTTTTTTTTTTTTTTTTTTGTGACTGAATTTATATTACCATGTGCATCCCCAAATGTGAAATAAATATCTCAAGTGAATATCTTATCTGATAGAAAAATAACTGGTATTTAAAATTTGGTGTAAATTATGGAGGTAGTCTAGTATATAATACAACGGTATATTATAATTAAATGCAAATCATTTACATGTAAGTCGTTCAACATCATGCTTACAGTAACAATTATTGTTCTTAGAACTTGAAAAGTTACGTAAAGCAAGATTTTGAAAAAATAAAATAGTATAATGGAAAAGGGAATAGTAAATTATCATTCGAGACGGTTGTGGACTCGCGAAAAGCCAAATGAACTGGAAACCAATTCCACTGGAAAGTGGTACTTTTCTTCTGGTTCGATGCTCGACGGGAAATTAAAAAGCGTGATGCACATGGGAGAAACCACGAAACCTTTTTGTATGTTTCTCTCTATGTGTTTGCCATTAAAAAAAAGTCTTATTAGATTTGACATAAAAGAAAAGCAGCTTCTCTTTGAAAATCTTATTGCTATTCCTTCGAAAACAGATGCCCCACCAAATGTGCCGCACCAAAATACACTAGTGACATAAATTAAGAGAATTTGCATATTTTATCGAATTGCATGAAAAGCACTCAACTGAAGGAAAAACCACTGCTTGTAGATAAGTATGCAAATCTTGTACGGCAAATACGTAAGCGTACATGTCTGTGTAGGCGAAGCCAGCAGAAAAACAGGCTTTAGAAGAGCGTGGAATGTAAGACGAATTCCGTTCGCTAGCACACCTCGGCGAATTGCTTGGTGTTATCCTGCAGCAATCGGTTAAATTCATATCGGAACAGTAAAAATGAGTAACCACTAACGTTTAGATGATAGAATGAGGTGGCGAATTGTAGGTAGGCTAGAGGCAGGCCAGTCGCGAATCCAGATATGCAGAGTGTTTACTTTAGCGCCCAGCGTCGCGTGTAACCTATGAAAACAGTTCCAGAATACTGGATCCATCGAGAGCAAGCCTGAGCAAGGTCGTCCAAGAGCCACGACGGCCAGAGAAGATCGCTATGTGTCCATTTTAGCGAGGCGTAACAGAGGGACTACAGCTTCTCAGCTCTCTCGGGACCTGTATGCAGCCACAGGAACCCGTGTAACAGGGGTGACTGTTTCCAAAAGACTGAATGAGAGAGGGTCGTTTGCGAGAAGACCGACTGTTTGTGTCCCGCTCACGTCTACGCACAGGAGAGTCCGATTAGCATGGTGCACGCAGCATAGTAGTTGGAGTACGGAGCAGTGGGCGACCGTTCTGTTCACCGACGAGTCCCGTTTTCGCCTAAACACCGATTCTCGCCGTACATTCATATGGAGAGAGCCAGGGACCGGCTACCTACCCTCCAATGTCCGCGAAATCAACAATTATGGCGGTGGCGGTGTAATGGTCTGGGCAGTATCCTGTTGGATGGCCGCACACCTCTCTACGTCTTTGACGGAGGCTCTGTGACTGGTGTGAGGTATAGGAATGAGGTCTTGGAGCCCTATGTTCACCTTTTCTGGGGTGCAGGGAACGAATTTCTTGGGAGTGAGGATATTCGCCGAATGAACTGGCCAGCCATGTCTCCAGACCTCAACCCGATAGAGCATGTCTGAGACGCTCTGGAGAGGCAATTGCAACTCGCAACCCCTCTCCGTGAACCATCCAGAAACTGAAAACTGCATTGTTGAATGAATGGGACCAATTGCCATAGGCACTGATAAACTGCCTTATATCCAGTATTACATCACGCTGCGAGGCCTGTTTGGCTGTAAGAGGGGACCATACCCCTATTAACCCATTTATTTTGTGTCTTTTGCAACCGCTGTTTCAGACTCCCATGAGTGTTACACACGAACATGTGTGTCTATTATAACTGTTGAATGTTTATTTTATTTGTATTATATCAACCTATGTTCACACCAAATTTAATTAAAATCTGTCCAGTAGTTCTAGAGATCATAGATCAACTATAAAAATTCTGTTAATTTATTTCACCAGTGTAGATTGCTTATTTATCTATCTAGCCAGCTATGTTTTTTGCGTTACAGAAAAGATAACAGTTGTTAAGGCCATATTTATAAAAAAGATTGTTTATTATTAACATTATATGGTTTTCTTTTGCAACATTAACTTAAATAATTAAAAATAATAACAATGAAAAAAAAAAAACCTTGCACCTGATATTGCAGTAGGTCACTGCGTTAATATTTCCCTCTCCGGCATATTCGTCTGTATAGTTATTACTTTGCATATATGCAGGAAATAAATACAAATGTTGTTAGCTTAGTTAGTAAATTTTAACAGTTAATATGCATTTGAGTAAGTTCTGAAAGCAAATAATATCTGCTATACTAACAGCAGGTAGCGTTATTATCTGCATTTAACGTTGTAACTAGCGTTATTATAACGGTAGATAATAACGCTATAATTTAGAATATTTTAAAATGGGGAGAATAAAATTATTATACTGTCTTTATTTGCTATCATGTAATGGATTTTGTTAATTTTAATCTGTAGAAATGTTTCTTGTATCAGACATTGGAAACTTAAAAATATCTAGTCATATTAAATGCTATTAATTTTAAGACTGAACTGTTTTCCGTTGTTTGAATAGTGTATTTGTTAGAAAGAAAAAAAAAGTTTTTAAATTATTAGAAATGTGATTTAGTTATCTTATAAATTAAATGGAAAAAATATTTTTGTTTAAGAGTACACATTGGATTATAAGCAGAGTAGACACAGTTATTTATAAAATGAGAGTAAAAATATTGCATTACAATATGATTATGTAATTAAAAAAATGCGTGTATGTAGACTATCCTGAACATTTCAAATTTGGAAGAAAAATAAGAGGTAAAAAATATTTTATAACAGCACGCGTGTATAATTAGTTAATCTCAAATCTCAGCTGCCTCCCGACTTTAGTTGGTTGGCAGTTTAATGAACTAAATTGAAGATACCTTGGATTTTATAGCATTATGAAAGAACAAGAGAAGGACCTTTTGATAATTGTGTATCAAAAGTGTATCAGATGGACATCTGGATTATCTTTAAAAGATCGAGAGCTCCTTGCTCCGCTTTCACTGAAAAGCTCCTAGTTGCTGCTATGATTTAAATCATTTTCCTTAAACAGAAGGGTAGGTTTGAAAGTCATTTAAAATTTAAGAGGGTTATCGTTAGTATAAAATTTAAATTATGATGCAAATCTTGGTTCATTTCAATAATGTAGTTTAAGTATGGTTATCCTGATCAAAATTTCATGTGCTTGCTAATCATTTGATGTCTTTGCATTCCCTCATCCCTCAAAAGAAATCTGCTACTGCTATTAGAACCAACCGACTGTTGTGTATGACTATTAGTTCCTTAGCTATATCACCAGCGATTGCTGAAATGTTGTAAGATTGTGCAGAAGACAGTTGTTACGTGGAATTCACATTTTCTTTTCTTCTTTTTAAATGTTTAAATAATTTTCGAAAAAATAAGATCCACAAGCACTTTTTATTTTTCAGTTTTTGTATGAATTTTTATGGAAATTTTTGTCTGTTGTAAATTTTATTAAAACTTCACAAATTTTTCAGCATATGGTATTATCACATCGTAGCTTATCATTGTTCATCCATATTTAAGTATACAGTAATTAGCATAAAATAAAGAGAAATTGCCAGAAGCTTACTGAAGTGTTATTTATTTTATTTGCTGATAAGTCATTTCTCTTGGTCATTGAAAATTCTCAAAACCTGCTATTTGTTTATTTCTTTAAAAAATATGTAAATTTTTTATGCTGTAATCTTATTTGTTGAGATATCTTTAAAGCTGATTGCTTTTCCCATCATTATGGAGGGGGGGGATTTTTTTTCTTTGTTTCCGTCAAAGACATTCACTAATATAATCTCAAAAATTTCAATTATTTTTCTATTGTTTCTCGTGTAATTGGTTAAAGTAACGATTCAAATAACTATTGTATGCATACTGTTTTTAAAATAGTCTGGAGAAAAGAAAGCTGTAGAATAAATTAAATTTCTTTTTAGTGTTCTTTTTTCTCGTAAACTCTTTAGAAAACATTTGGGCCTTCTTTTTTGCTCTCGTTTCTCTCTGTATCTTTTTTTTTATCATGCCATTCTCATTTATACTGCAAGCTCGAACATTACTTAATTTTTTTGACCTAATAAATCTAATGCCTCCCAGACTTTTTTCTTTATTTTCCCTGTTATTCTACAATCACAAAAAGAAAAGTGGGAAAAAACCCTTCATTTTATTTATTTTTACATTTATAAACTTCAGTCGGGAACTTTAACGTTCGACCCAGAAACACAAATATCCTGGTTGGATAGATCATTATATGACCTAACGTACGCAGTGATTGGAAGATTGACTGTCCGACCACTACGGCGGTACCTTTATGTGTGGAGCACTTTTTTTGGAGGGGGGATTATCTTAAGAACTGTCGCGTTCCTGTACAACTCTTTCTGTCTGGCAATCTGTTGTCTTCTTATACACATCTCATTTTGAATAATATCGGAACGAGACGAAAGAGTATTTTTGTTTTCTGCAAATTGTTCTTTCTTCCACTTTTTGGCGATTGCTGTCTAAAATATTCAAACAAAAATTTTCCTAATATTTCTAATTAAAATCTTAAAATTCTTCCTTTTTCTTAAAGCAGGTTAGATATTTTCTTCATCCTCCCCCCCAAAAAAAATGGAAACCTTTTTAAATTAAATTATATGAAATCGTTGAGATGAAAATTTGCAGTAAGTTAAAGATTTATTTACATGATGAGCGTTTCTATTAAGTTATGAAATTTTTACAGAGATTCCCCGTTAACTGTGATACAAACGCGCCTTCAAAATTTTAGGGCTAAATTCATATTTTGAAAATAATAATAATAATAAAAAAAGCAACTTTGTCTTTTTTAGCCTATAGAGTCATTAAGTTATTTTGAAGCAAGAGACGTGAAAAATGTGCAATGCCCTCGCGGGGACTCGAACTCTGGACCTCTCGAACAAGAAAATACCTCATAAGCCTTCTGTATGTAATCCTTCTAGTGCTACACATTTCATTGCACATTCTTAGACATATCTATTTCGGTTAGAAATATTGTCAAGCAGAAATTTTCTTTCAGAATGAAATAACATTTAAAAAGTTATTGATACCGATACGAAAGAGTGCTGCTGATGGCTGGTTTCGAACTGAAGACCTCTCATCGTATGTTATCATAGTGGGATTACAACAAAGGGAAAGCATAAGTAATGTAATTATCGTTTAGAATATTCATCTCGATTTTCGGTCTTATTTCTCAGAGATGCACACTAGGGCATTTGTAGATATAGGGGCCTTAATACTTTATATAATATGTATGGGAAAATTGATCAGTCTTCCGCTTCTCTCGTTTAATTTTGTTAACATTTTTATAAAATTTTCATTTCCTTTGAGAAGTTTTATCCCTGTAAGGTTAAATTTTGATTATAGCGAATAGGAAGTATTCCATAGATGTAAGACTAGTGATTTTCCCTGCTTACCTTGCGGTATATGCAGGGTTTATTGGAACTACTATTAAGATTTTAAAGAATCACCATAAAGTACTCTGCTCTGATTGAAAGACTTGTTAGTTTAACCAACAAATTTCTTTATCAATAAATCAAAATGACAGAAGAATTCAACATTTTACTTGTACAATTCTTATAAAGCTTACAATTAATTACAGTCCTTATTTAGGATTACA
This sequence comes from Stegodyphus mimosarum, assembly GCA_000611955.2. NCBI lineage: Eukaryota > Metazoa > Arthropoda > Arachnida > Araneae > Eresidae > Stegodyphus > Stegodyphus mimosarum. The sequence continues at coordinate 266,781 of KK115279.1, read as the reverse complement.
TATAACAATTTACAATATAGCTTGTATTTTCATAGGATTATTTATACAAATGACATAATACATGATCTCACTCATTTTACAAAAACAGAGACTATTTTAAATTATAAGTCTTACATACACAACAATAATCAATAATAATTCTTTTAATGTTTTGCAATAATTAATTGCAATCCTTACTTAGAATTACAAAAGAATTTTTGAAGAAAATCCTTTACTTATGTCTTTCATTTTATATGGTTCTTATAATAGAGCAAAGAAATCTTCATATATTCTTAGCTGGAGCTAAGACAGAACAACTCCAGCCTGGCAAAATTAATTTGAGCACCTCTCATTTTCTAAGAAAGAAGAAACACTAACTGTAATTAGTTTTTATTTTTCACATAAGAAACACTTATGTGAAAAATAAAAACTAATTACGGTGGTTAGTGTTTCTTATGAGAAAGAAGATTTTCTCATAAGAAACACTAACCGTAATTAGTTTTTATGATTAGTAAATCTTATTGTCTTTTTAGACATTCACAATTTTTATCTAAACTAGAGTGCTTTGTGTCCAACCCCAGTCTATATTTTTTATTTGCTAATATGCAGTTTACACATTCAGGATAATTTTTACAATCCCAGTGATTATGCCCTTTTTGCGAACACTTGAATATATCTGTTCTTTTATACACTTCTTGGCACTTATAACATCTTACGACGTTAAGATATACTTTAACAGATATTCGAAACCATTTCAAGTTGATTTTTCCTTGATTAATTACAAATTTATATTTTTCGGGTATCCATAGATGTAACTCCAGCAACTAAGTGGAATGATTAAGAGCAGTTATATTTTTCTTTGCATTAAATTGCTTAACGTTACTTGCATTTTGCAAAGAGGCAATATCGTGATACAAAAAACAGTTTTTGGGTCAAGCTCTTTCTGGTTTAACGTCTTTTCAGATTCTTTGTAGAACTTGCAGTTCCACGTGATTATTCACTACCAATCAAAGAAAATTCCCGACATGGACTTCTTTAAGCAACACTAACTTTCATCGACAAAAATTATTTTTTTTTTAATATTGAGGTTTCAGTCTGCTGTTTCAATAAAATTTTGACTCACTGCAATTAGATCTTCCTTTTATTCTGCTCTGAGTGCATGCAATACGAAACAAGAGTATGTCTCAGCACATTTCTTTCTCCTCAACAATTTTTCAAGCACTATCATTTCTGATGTTAATTTCAACTGTAACTACCGAAGCTTGAGGTGATGATTTTTCAGTAGCAGATCCTTAACTTTATGATGTTACCTTCCTGTTCAGGACTTTGAAAAATTACCACTCCTGGGCTTATTATCAACGCCATTTTCACTCATCACAGGGCAGATCGTATGAATGAAAAACATTAGATTTTGCTAATGCTTGATCTTCGTCAGCTACGCCCACCATTTTGAAGTTTCCTTTGCAATTTTATTAGTTTTAACTCAAATATATGTCGCTTCTCTTCAGTCTTTACATCCATAACACCAAATAATGGTTTCATAAAATAGAGCAAAAAATCCTGTTTAATATTTTTGATGTTATTTTTTACGACGCTTAACGTTCTTCCGGTGATATTTTAAACAATGCAAGTTGAGATGTGTTAATAATCTGCTGCTAGTTACCGTTTAGCAGCTTCGTTGGACTTGACTGAAAAGTTCAGTCTTAAAAATTTTAAAAGTATTATGTATGAATAATTTTCACGCCAAACAAAAGATAGCATACATTACCTTCTCTAGCTTCACTATCTGCATTTTATTCATGTGGTTGTCATATGAATAATAAATCGGAAAATTTTTTAATGTTTAAACAGTCTGGAATTTAAAGCGACGGCATATTTAATTATCAAATGAAATCATAAATTTCTTTTGAATTAAAAGATGATCGATGGACAGATTTTAACTTTTTAAATTACTGTGCTGCTCAAAATTAAAAAGATGTATTGTGGACTATTTTTTTCTGCGTTTTGTTTGCTAAGAATGCAGCGAAGATTAAGATTTCGTGTTCTAAAGATGTATTTTTAAAATTTTTTGCGATTTTTATGGAAAAAAAGGCAGTGATACGTGACTGAGTTCAGTTTTCTCAAACTCATTTCAGAATTTTCTTAATCTTCTTAAGTAACTCACAAAGAATTTTTATGGGTTAAATTTTTAAGTGATCAAGCTTTCAAGCATTTTTTTTCCTCCTCTGCAAATCATTATTTGCAAGAAAGGCAATTCAAAATCATCTTCCTTCCTTTCCAAAAAACCCAATTGCTTTTCCGAGCATTTAAACTTTCTCTCTTCGAAACTCCAATGGATTATATTAATTTCTTTTCCAGTTTTGGAATCCAAATGAATTGCCTTCTCAGCTTTGAAGTTATATTCACTTCTTGTCAATAAACCCTTATGGCTGAGTTTAATTTGTACAGTTACAAAAAATAGAATATTTCGGCTGAATATTTTTCATAGCTAACTTTCTGTTTCTCGAAATGGAATTCTTGATATGCTATTCTGATTCTAATATTAATTGTCCCATTCAATGTTTTTCGTCTTTCCAGCGAACTGACTTTGCTAAATTAGTTAAATTTTTCCGCACCATAATTTAGGCTGTTCTGCAAATTGTTTTTTCCCTTCTACTCTCCTCCCCTTTTTTTTTAATTATTAAGTAAAGTCTGCATTCAGTGCCTGTCGATCTGTCAGTTTTTAAACACTTTGAGGCAACCTAATAGTAGGAATAGGTATTAGTTTCTTCAAGCTTGAACTACATGGATTTTTTTTACACGTCTTTGGTATTTCAGAAAATGGGTACTTCATGAGACTAAACTGTTGAGATTAAACGTTAGAATAAATTTTACTAAATGATGATTATATTCATATGTTATCGATGCTATAAAATGGCATTTTCTGGGAAGTGGCAGGTACACCTAATATTAGGTAATTAAAGGATAATAGATTTCATTAATACGTCACTGTTTTCTGTAGAGATTGATTAATTTCTTTTAGTTGTAGTATTTTTCATTTTCCTGTCCGTAGTAGAAACAAAACACTGGGGCTTTAAATAGTAAGAATAGCAAGAAAGTTATAGATATATTAATCAGAATGAAGGGAATAAAGTAATATTAATTTTTCAAGGACTGCAACAGTCTATCAAAGACATTTAATTAAAAAATTGGTATCTTTATTCTTGTATCATAAAAGAAAATAGGAAGATTAAGATGATTTTATATAGTGAAATAATTCCCATAAGATATAAAATGTACCTTTTTCTATTTCTTATATCACCTCGGGCCCACCAACGGCCGAGCAATAAAGTAATTTGGTCCGAGGTTCGAATCCCGCGAACGGGATGGCTGCATGGGCGTTTTCGTGTTTTCCTCATGTGTATAATGTGTATACGACCAGTTTCCTTAAAAAGGCCTCCACGAAGGCACTCCTCCTCCTAGGCAGATACCCTCGAGGCTCTGCCATAATCATATGAGCCAAGCCAAACCAAACCAAATCTTATATCACCTCTGATTTCTGAGTAATCAAGCAACTGTGTTAACTAAAGATCGCAAAAATGGAGTAAATAAATATTTACACTGACGTTCTGAAATTTTTTTGTCGAAGTGTGCGTGCCTGCGTAGTGGATAAAAAGCACTGATAAGTGATAAATATAAAATCTGTGTTATTTGCACACGAGTGTTTACTAGCGTGGTGATATTCAAATTAATTTCATTGTTATAGACGGTATTTATTTTCTTAAGAAATATAGCGTCTTTAAATGAAAAACATGACATTTCTAAACAATGATACATCTTTTTCTTTGGACTTGAATTTCGAAATGGCGAATTGTTATTATTTTAGGTTTGAACTGGACATGTTTTCTCAAAATGTTTTAGTAGAATAGCAGATGTTTACGTGTGTACAATCAATCGAGTTTGAAGAAAGTAGCTCATGTCTGTCAGGAAAAAATAATATTTTTATGTACATTCAAATTTTAATGGTATTTTTATCTAGCATCTGGAGGACGGTAGACTACAGTATCCTTGATTTCATGTAGATTTTTGAACTGAAGGTTCAAAATGATAGCTATCTTTGTACATGTTTTCATTTTGTAAGGTAACGTAGTTTTTCTAGTTTATTTTGTTTGCGCCGTAAGTGCTCCCGACTTCTGCAAAACGCCTCTTTTCTAGCGAATAGTATGAAAATCCTTTATACATTTTAATATGGTCACCTGATATGTTTATTGCTTTAGAGTAATGATGATTTATTTTTAAGAATTATGGATTTTTCCAAGCATCTGCTGTCTTAGAAAAATGATACGTCCTGGAAAAAAGAAAACTACTTTCTTTTTGACTTTAAGACTTTACGAAATGTTACGAAGCGAAAAATAGCTGTGTAACGAAATATCTAGGAGAATAGGCGTTGGTAGCTTTACTATTGTGCTGATGGGTGATTTTATTTAAAAAATAAATTTCAGCTGTTTCATGAAACAATAAAATTCCGTGAAGCTAAAAATTGTTTTATCTGATATCCGTTTTATGAACTAGTTAATTCTTTATTTATTTCAATAGTTAATTCTTTATTTCTAGTTGATTAGTTAGTAAGTAGTAAGAACTAGTTAATTCTTTGTTTATTTATAGAACTTAATTCTTTATTTATTCACTTATTTCACATTATCTGTTCTTAATGGAGTAGAAAACTGTAAATATGAGATATTCTTTTTCTTCCTTCCTCCTTTTTTTAATAATAATAATAATTATAAAAGATACTGCAACTTAGTGACTAAATCGCATCAAATAGGCTTAAATCTGCTGGGCAGGATGGAAGCCGTCAATCCCTTGTGTAATTAAAAAATACTTGCTTGTGGATCTTTGTGGACCATCTTGTACTGTAGTTCTGTTAAATCTATCACTTTTCAGCTTCCAGCGTAAAAAGTCCGGTTAATTTTCTTATTCGCTTATTATATTCCTTTTTTGCATGTGCCATTATTTAAGATATACTTGCTTTAATATATGTAAAGATAGCATAAATAAAAATGGTAGCTATCAACCTTAGTCATCCTAACATAACTCTTTGCCAAAGGATGCGATAAATTTTTCCAGGAAATGCCTACTGTTGGCTAAATTAATGAATATTATTATCAGGCATAAAAGTGCATAAAGAAAAATCACCTTGCAGTCAATTAGAGTTTTTGACTGTGTAAGCATATCAACCGATACTGAGCTAACCGACAGTGACAGCAGATAATTGTTTACCATCGATCGCTATCTCCTTTCACGCGCTTGTATCTTGAAAAGTATTTTCAAAGAAGGAAGAGTGTTTCTTTAACTGAATTTTCCCGGTCAGTACCTACTTACATTTAAGAAGTCATATTGCTCAGGGACACACGAAAGTCCGCGATTGATCTAAATAATGCAAGCAAACCAATTTTTTTGGTAGGTCTGTAAATGTTTAACAAAGAAGTATCTAATGCATAAAAGTACTTATTTTTATAAAAGTAAAAAGTTATGTTACTTCTTACAATTTCTAGTGAAGTAAAATTATGCAATGGAATTAGATTAAAGCATTTGAAAACGATTATTGTTTTTTCAGTATCCTTATGCATTTAATACATTTCGAGAATAATGGTTCCTTAAGTGAGAAATTCAACAAAGATATTTTTATGTTGAGGTCTGTTTGCAAGATGAAATACAGAACTTTCAGAACTTTTTTTAAAGATATTGCTTTCCTTTTTATGTGACTACAAATCTTTTCTGTATGTTCACGTTACTTATGTAATAAGTAAATATACAACTTATTTATTAAATACACGTGCATTTGTGCTGCTGATTACTCTCATAGCTGCAATAACCATTAGGCAATAAAAGCACGTGCTTAAAGCATCAAGAAAAGGGACACCGCAAGAAGTTCCTTAGGTATTCAGAAAAGGAGTACCAAAAAATTTGCCATTGCGGGTGTTGTCATGGAATGCATGGTGCAGCTAAACCAAAACCAAGAGAGAAAGAATGAAGAAACAAACTATCATAAACATATGTGGGGGCAGCAAAATTTTTTAAGTGTTTAGGGCCTCTAAAACGTCTTAATCTGGCCCTGATTGTACTCAAAAATAGAAAACATAATTCTATTTTCATCTTCCGCTACTTAGACGAAGATATTAAAATTTTAAAAGACTGCTGATCGAGTGTTTGTACGTATTTGAAGCCTACAATTGGGTTTTTTTACGTTCCACGTTTTTTTCGGCATTTTCTCGGCATCAGTTTTCTTTTCCGCGCTGGGACAGAGACCGAATTCAGTTAATCTCAGAGAGCGAAGCTTTTATTATTATTTGTTGATTTAATGCGTAACTTTATGATGGCTGCTGCATAATTCGGATGATAAGTTCTTTTATTATTTGACCTTCAGTTATCATGCTTAGAAGATCATGTAATACTTTTTAATATAACAAGGTTTCTGATTTATCTTTCGGTTTTTATTTCTTGTACACTTTGAAGTTGAGATTTATGCCTTTCCTTTAAAAACAGGAGATAAGTGGGTAACAATGCACGTAGCTGTATATAACAACATATTTTATGTTATAACGCCTGCGTATTATTGCCCAGTTTTCAAAATATATACTCTCTCTCTCTATATATATATATATATAGAGAGAGAGAGAGTGTGTATACCTATACATTTTTTCAATAAGAATTACTAAACGGAATGCAATTTTTAGGTTTAGTTTTCCTATTTACGGGTTTGATTTTGGGTCAAAATCGTAGGCTTATAGCTTGATAATCATTATTAAAACCTTCATTCTTCTGAAAGAATCATTAAGTGAGCAAGGTAATTAGAAAAGCATATTAGTGCGATATATTAAGCTACGTTATTGTTAATTGTTATATGACGAAATTAGAGATTGCAGGCGCAATAGTTATTGTATGGTGTTACGTTAGCAGAATTTTTTTAGTATATTTAATTGGTTTAACAAATTATAATTTTGATAACTGTAATATGAAAATCAAATTTTTCATATCATAATTATCATTATGATGTTTTCTAACAGCTGTTTAATAATATATGACAAATATTTAAAGCCTTCTGTAATGTGTTTGTGCTTAATCCAAAAGTTAAGGAACTTTCTCCAAAAGTTAAGGAACAGCATGTTTTTCAAAGCTTACCATTACAAAAATGTCAGTCGTATTTAAATTCACAGTTTATATGATAGTAGCGAAATTTAAGAAAATATATGCAAAAACAACAACTACCACTTTTATTTTATAGAAATGAATACTAGAGTTGGAGGAAATGCAAAAATTGTAAGTTTTGTTCACGAATGTTGATCTTCAATTGTTATTAGCAGTTTCGTTGACAATACCCAGGAGAGTCTATCATTGTCCAAGAGAAGTCGTTTACCGATTCGTTGAGGTGGCGGGCGATCGGATGGATGGAAATGGGAATCTCACAAGCTGATGCTGCTAGACGTCTCAATGTCCCTCGTAGTGTGGCCCACCGACTATGGAATCAGTTTGAATTCGAGGAATCTGTGTCTAGAAGAGTTGTTTTAGGCACACCAAAAGTTATAACACCTGTGGGAGACCGTTATTTTGCTCTTTCGGCCAGAAGAAGGAGCAACATTACTTTGAATCAGCTCATGGCAGAGCATTTAGTGGCAACAGGAACAAGAATTTCAGCTACTACAGTGAGCAAACGCCTGCGCAATACAGGTCTGTATACAAGACGACCAGTTGTTTATGTCTCCTTGACTCGAGGACACAGAGGTGCCAGTTTAGCTTGGGCAAGAGAACTCCTGGACCAGTCAACAATGGGCATTTGTTCTCTTCACATGCGAGTCTAGGTTCACACCACTAGAGAGTGATTCAGGTCGTCAGCTGATCTGGAGAGAACAACGCACCAGGTACAACCAATACAGGTTCTGTGGGAAGACACAGTTACAGAGGTGGTGGAATAATGGTTTGGGCTGGGATCCCTCTCAGTGGTCACACTGACCTGCATGTTTCCATGGAGAAACTTTGACCGGTGTGAGATATCAAGACAAGATCCTTGATCAATATGTCCGTTCCTATACCTTTGCTATTGGTCCTGGATTTCTTCTGATGGAATACAATGGTTGCTGAAAAATATCTTGAAGGTCACGGTATGGAGCAGGTGGTATGACCAGCTCAGTCTTCGGACATGAATCCGATACAGCATCTTTGAGACTACCTTGGAAGACAGGTTCAGCCTGAACAAGGATTACTCCTGATCTCCGTGTCTGATCTGATTACTCCATGTCTGATCGTTGCTTCTCATTTCACTGACCGACAACGTAATTGACAGCATAAAACGTCGCTGTCACCAATGTATTGCAGCTAGGGGTAGACTCATTCCTTATTGGAGCCCATTTTTGTAATGTTACCATCATAATTTTCCTCAAAAAACTATGATGTACTGTTTCTCCAACGCTGGATTTCTCTGGCGAGAGTGCAATTTTTTGTTGTAATTCATGTTTGTGAACTTTAGAAGCATGCTATGTCGGATTCATTAAAGAACTGTTTAGTGAGCATGTCCTTTAAATTTCTTGTTTCTACGTTGCTTAATTCTCAAATTGGACACAAAAAACATGCTATACCTTAATTTTTGGAGGGCAGTGTACTTCTTACAAAACTGGAAAGCTCTTTTATCATCAATGTAGTTATCATATTGTGCAGTTATGCATGTACTATGTAACCTTATAATGTACCCTAAGCAATATCTTATCAAAATGCTAATACTAAACATCTATAAACTGCCGCTCTAAATCTTCTTTCAATACTTTAGGATTTATTTATTCATTATGAATAACACGTGTTTCATCAGTTTACTAAAATAATACGTTTTTTAAGGAAAGCAGTCTACCGTTCAGTCATTCTGATTTTTTTAAGTTCTTTGCAGATAAGTAGAGGGAGGGGATTTTCAATTAAGCGCGGGCAGAGCATTGGTTCCAGTCATAAGTTACGATTATGATTTGAAGTTTGCATATATTTATGTAATAAAAATGACTTTAAAATGAGCTAAAATATTTTTGCCGATGTCCCCCAATATTACTTCAATACACTAAAACGCCATATTCAAATATAATCTTATAAACAATTCACATTTTTGTGTAATTTATTCTTCGTAATGGTCAAAATGTTTATTGGGAAGTCATTCATTTATTTTTAAAGTGTGAAGCGCAGTATTAAAACAAAAAACAAAGCAAGTATAATGAAAATAATTTATTTGATTTTTACACTAACCCCGGCATATATTATATTATAATTAAAAATAAAAAAATGCAGAAACAATTTCGATATACATACTAATAAAAACAGGGACATATAAATGAATTCTCAAATTAAAAGGTACGCTGGCTGATTGTCATTAAATTTGATATACCGTTTTATGTATATAGAAGAGAAATACGTTTTTAGTCCAAGTTTTAGAGTCTGTTTAAGTTTATTTTTCGCCTAAATTCCCCTTTTCATATATACAGAATTAATAATAATGTATGTCAATTATGTAATTTGGCTTAAAAATGAGATTTTTAATTACTTTTATGCTGCGTACTTTTCATAATAAAAACTATGGCGGTATGATACACATGTATCAATATTTTAAGAAAGTAATTTATTTAAAGTAATTATTTATATTGAAAAAAAGTGTTTTTTATATTGACACTTTTTTTACGTTACCTAATGATAAGTATAAAATAATACTTAAAAAACGCATGGTCATATACGGAGTCTTAAATTAGAAGGTAAACTAGCTGATTGATAGCAAGTTGGCAGTTAAATTTTTAAGTGATTAATAAATAATGAGAGTATATTTTGATTACGTAACTTGGTTTGATGTGAAATTTTAAATCGCGCCTATACTGAACACTTTTCATATCAAAATCTATGAAGATTTGTTGCACAAGTGTGGATACTTTCTTTATTTTCAAAACTGTCATTATACTTTATTTTGGCCTCTACCTACTTACTCGGGGTAAATAATTGGTAGCCCCTGCGCTTATACCTAACTTAACTCGCTTTACTTCAGTTTCTAATTACACTTATTCCGCTTCGGTTTGTAACTTTTATTCTATTATGATTTTACTTTAGTGCCTCTTAAAAAGCTACTATAGAAAATATGCTTGTTTCTCTTTATTGAATAAAGGAAATAATGCTTAACTTCTGAAAGGCATTGTTTTTAAATCTGCGAATATGCAGAGAAATAATTGCAACAGAAATACATATTTATCTTGTATAGCGTTTGCTTTTTTATCTATGAAACTGTAATGCAATTTTTAGCTATTCCAAATTCACTATAATTTAATAATAATTTTACGTAATAAAAATAACTTCTGCTGACAAATATTAGTAATTAGGGAAACTGTCGCAGATTTAAAAACAATGCAAAGAAATCTGATGATGTAGTTAGTTTACTGTATACTTTTTAATTTTAGACTTGACTTTCTTTCCTTTTTTTTTTTTTTTTTTTGTGTGTGTTATTAGAAATGTGTTTCAATTAATGATGTTTCTTTCTTTTGCTTTTTAATTTTTTTCAAAACATGCTTCAAATTAAAGATAATCCAACGCATTTATTCTGGATAATATAAACTGTTCTGAACCCATGCGTGCTTTGAATGTTTGTAAGTTAACACCATTAAGCACAATGAATTAATATGCAAAAATTCGTTTTTGATATTAAATATTTTTCACTCAAAGACTTGAATAAATAAATATGAATATTATCGCCATTTTAATATGCTAACTGATGTGTTAATGTTAGTGGTTTTAGTGTCGTTGATGTTAAAGTCCCTGTTGTATGAAACTTTAAAATTGTCATTTTAATGGCGTATTAAAGTAAAATAAAATAATCTTTAAATAAGTTATTAGAACAAAACTTAAAAAAAAATTATATCTGTTATTCTGCTGTCACAGTAAATTAGCGGTAAAAAACTGTTCTTTTTTGGGGGGGCATTAAAATAAAATAACGTTTTCAAAGTATGATATTGAGTATCATCATAAATGTAATTAGCATAAAATTGATTTAATTAACATTTCAAAACTATTTGTGTTAGAATAGAGTTAGAAACTGTTGGAAATGGCTGGCATGTTAATTATTAACTTCAGTTAAACGTTATTTTCCAGTTACTTTCATACTTATACAAAGATTAATTCTAAACACTAAACCTAGTTCTGCAAACTGAAGTTCAGTGTGAGTTAAATTTAAATCACATATTCTCAAGGTCTTAATTTTTTTCCGCTTTTTGAATATATATATATATATATATTCAGGGAGACAAAAGAAAATTTAAAAATTTAGCTTTGGTCAATAAAATGTAATATGACTTGCAAACAAGAGAAGCAGCGGCACTCCTGTGCGCTATTTTTAATAATTAAAGTCAACACAAAATATTTGTTTTCGGTTTTACGCAATTATACAAAGTTTACATAAATTTCTCGTAACTAACTGGAATAAATATTATTATTTTAGTGTTACGCGTATTTGAATTTTTAGGTGATCTGCTTTTTTAGACACATTCAAACTATTAATACCATTATTACATATATATATATGTATATATATCGATATATATCAAAATACTTTAAACATTTTCTAACTTTCCATTTGCCAGAAATTCATATAATAATCATAAACAAAAACTGGAAATATGCAAAAGAAAGATAATAATAAATTGTAAATTTAAAAAAATGAAACCGAAAAGCAGGTTTAAAAACTACAGAAAGGACTTAATAAGCTAAAATTAACTTCAGTTTTCTTCTCTCCCTCTTTCTATTGAATTTCACTTCTATTGGGTCTTTGTGTAAAATTTGTTCTAAATTTCTTACTTTTTGGTTACATATATAGAGAGAGATATAATATAATATTATATATTATATATTTATATATAAAATATATAATATTATATGTACACTTTAATTTTAATATATTTTTTAAAATTTTATTCGTTTATTTAGCCCTTTTAAAAAAGTGACAGTTATAGAATTTAATGCGTGTGAATCTGTTCACTTTCCATATTAAAGCAATAAATCATTGTAAAATCGTGATCCAGTTATCAGTTCTTCAGTTTTCACATTCAGCTGTTGAAGATACAATTAGGCAAGGAAGGAATTGAAGCAGTTTCTGATAGCTGCACATCTGGTTTATGAATTTAGCAATTGAGTAGTTCATTTCATATATAATCAGAGGTTAGTTTTTAGGTTGATAGGGAAATTTTAATTTGGGTTTCACTTACTTTGTAAGGTTTCCAATCAAGTATTGCAGAGAAATTAATATATGTGAGTATTTGAAAATTGGACTACAGTTCGACTTGACTCTTGACAAAATACGTGCAATTAGTTGCCTACATTCTTAGGGGCTTCGTGTTAAATGAACCAATTAAGACATGGGGGTTAAGGACCTTGATATATAAAGCTTTCTTTCATGAGAAGATTTTTTTTGTTTGTTGTTGTTTTTTTTTTTGTTTGGATGCTTTTATTTTTTTCTCTTATGCTTCCTAAACAAAAATATATAGGTTAAAAAAATTCAGTATTTTTTAAAATTTATAAGACAATAACGAATTATCTGAAATTTTTATCTCGTCCTTGAGCGCCAGAGAATTTCTTTTTAATTTAGGAACAAAAATTAGTGATGATTTTCCTTTCGCTTCCTTAGCATTAATACTTATACTGGAATTAAAGAGCCCTCATGTACTTATCTTAAAATCATCTCGTATCTCTGACAGAGCTCTTCAGAGTGTAAACGGATAATTCACTATAATAATTATAGCTGATTATGTCTCTCCCTACTTTACGTCTAGCTCAATTTTATGATGAAACCCACTGAGATTTGATTCTGTTTGTCTTTTTATTTCTCCATTTTTGTTCATAGGAAAAGAAAATTCAAAATTTTGAGAATACTTTTCACCATAAAATTATCCTGAATATCCTAATATTCCTTTTATTATAAAGTAAAGGAAGTTACAAAATTAAAACTCCTTTAGTTAAATTTAAAATGCTAAACAATATGTTTAAATCTTAAAAAAGTCGTGGTATAATATTTCAGTTCTTGTCAAAATATCCTTTTCGCTGACAAGCTGAAGGCAGTTTGTTGGTTGCCCAGGTAACTTTGGGTAAAAACTACAAGCTGCATTATCAGGGATGCTTTTTAATTTGGTTCTCCGAATTTCAAAACTGTCTTTTTCTTTCTCTCTCTCTCCAGTTTCTGTACTCCCCCCATTCTTGTGTTAGGCGGAAATCATTCAGGGTTACCTGTGAGTAGTTAGTCTGAAGCATATACATTCCTGTTTAACGGAGGGTTGAAAGGGTTAGCTCGGTGAACGCTTCCACCAGATGGCAGCACAAATCGTCACACCCGTGACGTTGCTATGTACGCGTTGCTCCGCAGTTTTTTCGACGGTCTTTTTTCCTTTTTTTCTACCTCGGGCTGCTTTTAACCTCCGCCATTTATGAAAGGCGGGAGGCAAAGGGTTGAAGCGGGCTGTTATTTCTAGCATATCTGTTGTCTTAATGAACATCTTTCTTGTTTGCGCAAGTTTTCCCCCATTCTTCTTACCATCCTCGGAATATCTTTTCGCAGGTGAAAAAGAAACCTACTCCGTCAAAGGGGGAAGAAAATGCGCGGCGGGTTGACCACGCACGCGGATCGATGGACTCGCCTCGTTTTTACTCTCCTTCCCCCCCTTTATCTTCTTTTTTCTCCTTTTTTTCCCCCCTTCGCTTTATTATAATCCCGTTCCTTCATTTGCGAGTGCTCCCGAATTATCGACCGTCGCCTCTCTCTCTCTGTCTCTCCTTTTCGCAAGGCGCTCTTTTCCCTTTTTTAACCCTTCGTGTGCCGCCCAAGAAACGGAAAATAGAACGACAAACAAATTACCGGAGAAGCATAAAAGAGAATATTTCATAAGAAGGTTTGTCGGCGTAATTAAACACGGCGTCTTTCCGGCGAGCTTAAAAAAATTCGAATTAAAAAAAATCTATATGTCCTTTAGAGCATCAGCGGAGGGACCTCCGTTACTACAAAACAAATAGTCTGAAATCGAGGAGCATTTAAATGTTTTTGTGAACTGTTTTTAAACGATTGATCGTCCTCAAAGAATCGGAATTATAATTCACTACTGAGCCTCGATGGAAAATTTCGATTTTTACATGCGATTTGCGTCTGAGCAATCCCTTCGCTTACTCCTTTGGGTTATAAAATATTGGTACACGAAATGAACTGAGCGAGATTAATTCTAACATACAAAAATGTAAACTCTATAGATAGAAGGAGAGGGGGGGGAGAAAGCAAACCTCTATATCAAGAACCTTATTTTCGCCGCTGACGAATACTAACCGAATGCGAATAAAACGCTTACGTTATGCACTGGAAATAAACAATCAGAGCTAGTTTTTCAGCATTTCTTGCGACCAGCGCACGAAGTGATGTCACATGACCCCTTCCACCGCGCCCTAATCACAGTTGTTCTTTAGCTGTAACGGGTGCTTTCAGAACGTGATTCTTAGAAAAGAACTCCATGAAGCGGTTCTTCTTAAGGCAGATGGTGTTAGAAAACTTTTCAATAATAAATAAGATAACCTAATCAGAAGATGTCTGAAACGTCATTTGGAGGATCTACCTTCAAATTACAGTTGATATTCTTGAATAGAGCAGAGTCAATGATTCTAATTTCTTTATCATGAATTAATAAAAATCGATCTCGCAGTAATAACTAACGTAAACATACTGTTTGGAGGATATACTTTCGAAGACTATCTGTGAATGGAGCTATGAACAGACAGCTACTAATCTAACTATGTATAGATCTGAGCCATTAAGTGTAAATCATAAACTGATAAAAAGCGAACAATTAAATTCCGCAAATTATATCTATATACAAAAAGTAGGAAATTTAGAACGTATGTTACACAAAGACCTCAAAAAGTGAAATTCTAGTACTAGTAAATTTCAAAATATCTTATAAATATACAAAATAAGGATTAAAGAAATGTGAAATTAAAACCTAAAAGTTATAAAAACCTGAAAATATGTACAGAAAAATAAATAAAGAAGAGGAACTTAATTAAATCCGATGTAACGTTATCAAGGGAAGGATACATCATATTCAGTTACAATCCCCCTTCCACTGAAACCCCTGCATTTCTGTATTCAAAATCAGCTGATGAACGAGTCTCAAGAGTTCATCCGAAAATTCTGAAGTCCTCGACGTAAGATAAATTCAATGTCAAATCAAGTATCTTTTTATATAGTTATAGGATATTTTGAAATTTATTAATAATGAATTTCGCTTTTTTTGGGTCTTTGTGTAAAATAGGTTCTACATTTCTTACTTTTTTTCTATGCTGATCAACTTCAGCAGCATATTGCGCAAAAATACTTTGAATAATTACGTTTTTACATAAAAAATTTTTTGATGCTGCATATATATATGTGTGTGTGTGTGTGTATGTATATGTATATATATAGATATATTATATATATATATATGTATGTGTAAGATAAAAAATAAGAAAGTCAAATTACTAATTTAATTTACAACTCTATGTATTAATTTGTGTATTTCCCCTTCCTGTCTCTTAAAAACTGCTTAGACTAAATCGCTCTGAATTGCGTCATTCAAAATTAATCCATGCCATCTGATTTTTGTATAACATTAATGCAGGCACTTACATAAGATTTCAGCAAATAATTATTTCAAATTTGGGAACCTAAACTTAAAATTAGCCTATGGGAGAAAATATGTACTGAAGCTAAATCATTTTGCACCCAGCTTTCATCCTGAATACGCCACGTCCTCTCTTTCACTTCGCTTCTAACTTTTTAGCGTTTGCTGCTGTAATTTCAAAAATTTATAGGCCCAATCCATAAGTTGGAAAAGTTAAATATATATGTGATATATCTTATATTTGGCCTAAACTTGGTGGTTCTATGCATAGGATCTATTTTTGACAATTTTTTTTGCTGTTATATCGCTTATGACGGTAGCGTAAACCAGTCAGTTTCCATTTTTGATTTTGCTTGTTCCAGTATTTGATCGTAACCATATGTATAAATTTGTGCATTTAAAATTCTCTGGAATTGGCAAGAAAAACAGTTTTTCAAATTTACATGCACATATACATCGTAAGAAAGATTAAAAAATGTTGCTTTGAAAAAATCCTCTATATTTTCGGCATTATAATTAACCACTAAATTTAGAAATTGATGACATCAAAAATGTTTTTTCTGTCAGATTGTGATTATTCTCTTGTAAACTTAGAATGAATGCATGCTTGCTGTTTCAGAAGTGCATCGCATAATATGAAGAGTTTAGTATTTTCCCCCCCTTTTTTTAAGGTAATGGATATTTAAATTTAAAATGCTTTAAGGACGTTTAAATGAACTTTCTTTTTAGAAACATGAAGTAAAAATTTAGGCTTATTTAACTGTTTAAACTTCAAGTGTAAGTGTAGTGATATCTCATTTTAAAGTTTAAAACTATTCCTGAGAAAATTTATTTTTATTCTGCTATCCTTAAAGTGACACACATTACGAATTTTTGAATTAATAAGTGCAAGTTAGAGTAAATAATGTTTCTGCTGAAGTTGTTTGTTAATTTTTTTTAAGGTAATGATTTTTGTGCAAAGGTCTTAGCTTTTGATGATTTCGAATGGCACGATGACAGAAAGGCGAAACGTCTTGCCTCAAGTTTATTCCCACATGCAAAAATATGAGAGAGAGGAAAAGCAAAAAAAAAAAAAAAAAAAATGCATGACGTCTGAATAAATCCGAGTTACTTTTGCTGTTGTAGTTCTTGTTTGTTGGCGTGAAGGAGTTGTCACATTATGGTTGTTGTCAGAAGGTGCTCTTGTTGGAAGAAAAATGAAAACTTAATGAATCTTTCAGAAAAGCGTTGCAGTGTTCCCCAGTTGCTTCTACACGCCATTCACAAATTAGACCTCTTCACCTGGAATTTCCGACGCTTTATTAAACGCGAGTGCTAGTCTCTGCGGGAAATTTCTGCACCACCGATGTTGTCATTATGCCTTGGGGAATTTGTCCTCAAATTAAAATGAAGTTTATTTGACTAGATGGTTGAAATAAAAAAAGTAAAGTTTAATTTAAAAAAAAAAGGAAAGGCAAAATATCTCTATTTTACTTTTAGTTTTCGCAGAATGCGTTTTTGCTTTCTAAGCATTTCAGAAAATATCGCTTGTTTATATAAATTTCTCTTTCCTTCCCTTCCCCTTCATTATGAAATCACGTCTTAGCCTATAAGAATTAGGAATATTTATAAAATTTTGCTTTCATTAACCGACCCCTCCCCTCCGGAAAAAATACAATTTTGTCACATTTAAGTTTAGATTTTCCAATTTAAATAAATTTCTCGTATTGTTTTCATTGCTAAGGAAGTCCTTGCTCTCTATTTTGTATGAAAAAATGCCTTGCACTAAAAATATTTATTCCCTGCAAATTTATTTTAATGGTAATCTCGATTTAGTTTCTAACAATCTTAAATGGACTAAACTAATTTTATTTTCTGAAAGAAAACATATCCCTTTATCCAGTTAAAATTTACTCATATCTAAGTTCATTCATTCGCATTTTAGTTCAAAGGGGCAATATGCCCTGAAGGACTATTAATTTCGTTTTGGCATTTTGCTTTGGTTCACTATAAATGTCGCTTCAGTTTACAAATTGTTGCCACCAAATAATATTTAAATTTAAATAAATTAAAATTAATATTATTTATTTAAATATTATTATATTTAAATAAATTAAATAATGAAGAATCTGCATAGATGTATGTATGTTTCTCGCACTGTGATAAAACAACGGTACCTAGAGCCATCCAATTTTGAATAACGTACGTTTCCACCCGAATATTGGCATCTGGAAGCCCAAATTTGAAATTTGGAATTTGTTTTATAATCGATTTCATATTTTGTAAACCGTTAACGGATTTTTGATTAACAAACTCAACGATTTCAAAGTGAGCAATGGCAACACTGTACGAAAAAAAAAAACATTTTTTTTCTCCAGCGCGCAAGACTGTGTATCGCAAATTCTAAAGAGATGCTCATTTAAAAACTGTTTTGTGATATTGCTGTTGAACTGAATTTTATGGTTTAAGTGCGAAGAACATGATATTTAATAAATAAAGGAAACTCTCAAAACGCTAAAAAAACCGCTCAAAACGCTAAAACTGCTTTCAGATTTTACATTACGCTCCTTTGAGCGTAATGTAAATGAGCTTTCAGAATTTTTTTTAATGAACTTCTCAAGAATTAAAAAAAAAATTCTTCCCCGAAATTTTCCACGGTATAGTGATTTGATTTTCACATCATACCATTACGAAGGCGTTGATCTCAAATGATTCAGTTTGCTTGTAGATACTGTGTGAAGAATTATTATAAGGATGACTTGAACCTAAGAACTTGTTCGCAAAATTTTCTTCTTATATTTTTACTATAAGAAGCAGGTAATTCTTGAACATTAAAATAACGTTTTGTTCTAAAACTTTCATTTAATTGTATCTTTCGCTTTGCATTACTTCTGCTTATAACAAAGTTGTTATGTAAATGCACGCTTGTGTAGAAAATTAAGTATTATTCATTTAAATGAGAAGGTCGTAAACATATAATGAAAGCTAAGTGCTTCAGCATCTCTCTGACAATCCCCCTCCCAAAAAAAAAGAGATTGTTTGGGTGGATATAAACTAGTGTGACTAGAAAGCAATAAAAACTGAGGCCGTTCCTCTTCTTTTTTGAAGCCGCTTTGATTCAGTAAAACTTTGAATTAAATAACGTACATAGATGAAGCTCCTCACGTATCTGTTCATGCAGTATTTTACACTGGTGAAATAAATTAAGAAAATTTTCATATTTGATCTACGAGCTCCAGAACTGTTGGATAGATTTTAATAAAATTTGGTGTGAACATAGGTAGATATAATACAAACAAAATAAACATTCAACAGTTATAATAGACACACAATGTTCGTGTGTAACACTCATGAGAGTCTGAAGGTCTGAAACAGCGGTTGTAAAAGACACAAAAGAAATGGGTTAATAGGGGGTATGGTCCCCTCTTACAGCCTTCCAGGCCTCGCAGCGTGATGTCATACTGGAAATAGGCCAATTTATCAGTGCCTGTGGCAATTCGTCTCACTCATTCAGCAACGCTGTTTTCAATTCCTGGATGGTTCTCGGTGGGGGTTGCGAGTTGCAATTGTCTTCCCCAGAGCGTCCCAGACATGGTGTACCGGGTTGAGGTCTGGAGACCTGGCTGGCCAATCCATCCGGCGAATATCCTCATTCTCGAGAAATTCGTCGACCAGAAGAGCTGTATGTGTCTTCGCCATATCGTCCTGTAAGATGAACTCGGGGTTCACTGCACCCGGAAAAGGCGAAATAGGGCTCCAAGACCTCATCCCTATGCCTCACACCAGGCACAGAGCCTCTGTCAAAGACGTGGAGAGGTGTGCGGTCATCCAGCATGATGCCTGCCCAGACCATTACACAGCCACTGCCATAATTGTTGATTTCGCGAACATTGGAGGGTAGGTAGCGGGTCCCTGGCTCTCTCCATATGAAAGAACGGCGAGAATCTGTGTTTAGGCTAAAACGGGATTCGTCGGTGAACAGAACGGTCGCCCATTGCTCCGTACTTCAGTCACTATGCTGCTTGCACCATGCTAATTGGACTCTCCTGTCCGTAGGCGTGAGCGGGACGCAAACAGCCGGTCTTCTGGCAAATATCCCTCTCTCATTCAGTCTTTTGGAAACAGTCGCTTTTGTTACACGGGTTCATGTGGCTGCATACAGGTCCTGAGAGAGCTGAGAAAGTGTAGCCCCTCTGTTACGCCTCGCTAAAATGGACAAATAGCAATCTTCTCTGGCCGTCGTGGTTCTTGGACGACCTAGCCCAGGCTTTCTCTCAATGGATCCAGTATCCTGGAACTGTTTCCATGAGTTATACACACGACGGTGGGCGTTAAATTAAACTCTCTGCATATATGGACTTGCGATTAGCCTGCTTCTAGCCTCCCCACAATTCGCCACCTTCTATCATCTAAATGTTGGTTGTTACTCATTTTTACTGTTCCTATGTGAATTTAACCAATTGCTGCAAGATGACACCCAGAAATTCGCCAAGGTGTGCTAGCGAACGCAATTCGTCATACCCTCCACGCCCTTATAAAGCCTGTTTTTCTACTGGCTTCGCCTACACACACGTGTACGCTTACATATTTGCCGTACAAGATTTGCATTTTTATATAGAAGCAGTAGTTTTTCTTTCAATTAAGTTCTTTTCATGCAATTCGATAAAATTTGCAAATTCTCTTAATCTGTTTCACCAGTGTAGATGGTAAATCCAAAATCCTTCAATTTTAGATACATATATTCCATCATACTATTACTTTCGCATCTGTGCAGTTTAGATCTGCTTAAACTAATGAAAATTTAGTCATTGGGCTTTCTCCTTAAGAAGGATATGGGGAAGACTGGAGAGAGGAACACTTTAATAGTTATACTTTCATGTGTCTCTATATTTTGTAATCTTTAAAGCAAGCTAACTACGTGTAATGTTAAGAATATGAAAACATTGAGGCATTCTTAGAATATATAATAAAATGAGTACTTAATGTAATTACCGTAATAAAAGTCATACCAATTAATGTAATAAATTTAATATTTAGATTCATATCTGAGGGAACAGTTTCAAAGCATTCAAGTTTAGAACGAAATGAAATGACTAGAATACTGAAATGTATATATATAATATTTTCATATAATCCATGCAACTTGCAGTCAGAAATATTACAATTGCACTTATATACATTTTTATGAGGCTTTCCAATGCTGTAATGCATTTTTGCATTATAAGCTGTCATATGAAAAATTTGTAAGGTGTTTTAGCTATCACCTTTTTATTTCTGAGATAACTGAAAGTGTACTTTAAAATATCCTATGTAAATATTAGCTAAAAAATAAATATGCATTATAAATATTTACTTCCATACTTAATAATTTTTACCGCGGTATGTAGTCAGAATGTTTCATAGCAGTTTTTAGAATGGTTTTTGTTAAGACCTAAGTACTGAAATTAAGACATCAGATTTACTTACTAAATACTTTTAAGATTAAAGAATTTATGATATCAATTTGATTTTTATGGTTTATTAATGATTTATGATGGGAAGGTTATTTTTATGATTAAGTTACAGCCCTTTATGGTTTTTCAGTAGGTAAAATAATTCCACGCACGCACACACACACACACACACACAC
>KK115279.1:214376-245454 GCA_000611955.2 Stegodyphus mimosarum | reverse complement strand
CCCAATTCAGGAACAAAATTTTAAGAATGATAATTTTTTTTTTTTTTTAAGTTCCGAGTGGGAAAAAATCGAGAACTCTTAACAATTTTTTAAGGGCTATTAAAAAACTTAACCTTTAAATGTTAAAAGTTACACCTTCAAAGAATTAAAAGGCTCTTTACTTCATCCCCCTTCCATAGTTAACAAAATACTTAGCTTTTTTTTTTTTTTTAATTTGCATTTCTTTTTGATGCAATGCAGCTGTAATATTACTTAATACAACAATTTATAAACAATAAAAGATTATTATTAAAAAAAACCGAAGAAAAATTCTTTATGATTATTGTTTGTCTCTATTGTATGATAATGATATTATTATTAATGTGACTCATTTAAATTTATTCGTTGATTTCTGAAATTTTAAGTATAAATTTAAAAAAAAAGGATTTGTGTATTTAAATGCTTTTTCAGTGTTATAGCCATTGTGAATTCTTGTTTTCCGGTACCAGTTCTTGTTATGACTCACATTCTGAATTTTGTTTTTCAGTCGCCATGACGTCGCAACCGACGAATGAGTCGGAACTACAACTGTATCGAGTCCTGCAGAGGGCTAATCTACTGGCTTATTACGACACTTTCATTTGTCAAGGTAAACTTCTTCCTTTTGCATCATTTTGAGTTTGCATCGTGCATTTAAAATAGCTTATTCTTTTTCTGTATTACGTTAACAACACTGTAACGGAAATTTCGGATTCTGTTATGTTTTATTTCTTGCTGTGTTTAAATGACACGACTTGCGCAGAATAAAAAATAAGTCTTCCTTTAGAATTTAGATTTGAACAGATTTTGATTCTGAAAGCGGATACGAATATCTTTTAATTAGAGAGGAGAAAATAAAATAAAATTGCAAAGAAAGGATATGAAACTAGTTTTCAATTTTGATTTAAAAAAATCAAATGCGCTAAAACAGTTTTAAAAATAATAGAAATCTTTATGAAAATTATGTGCTCTGTTTTGATACATCTGGTAATTGGTTATTCAAAAATAATAAACGCATAAATTGAATTGCACTTTTAGAATCTATATATTTTGGCAGTTTTCCAGGCTATGTTTACAGGCTACCTTATATATGTGTACGCAAGATAAAGAATATAATAAAGTACTAGCTTTAATTTTCGGTAGACCATTAACTCTTCTTTTTAATTTGGTATTTCCTCTTTTTGTCCTAAAAATAATAACTGCTTATAATAAATTGCTCTAACCTGTTTATTCGAAAACTAATTTTTCTCACATGATTCTAATGTTAATGACACAGATACTTAAATAACGCTTAAGTCAATAATAATTTTGAATTTTAGCACCGAAACTTTTAGCAACTAATAGGGCTAAAACTGAACCAAAACTAAATCATCTTGAACCGGGTTCTTCGTCTTAGGCATGTGGCATTCTCTCTTCGTCATACCACTTTGCTGTCGTAGATAATCTTGCTTACGTCAAAAATGGGAAAATTCATCAAATAACGGGTGCGCATTTTACCCCAGTTAAACTGTGTCTCTATCAAAAATAGATAACATTGAATGTCAAAAATAGAAAACACTTGTCAAAAATAGGTAACACTGAGAATAAAAAATGTTCAAGCTGCTACGTGCGACTCTTCATGACCTGGTTTTCGTCGTCCTGCATCTACGTCGCTATTAAAAATAATATCATTACATTTTAGTGAAACGACAGGATTTGAACATGTGCTGTTCTTAAATATAAGCACACACAGAACACAAAGTACAACATAGTATGTTTATTTGTTTGTTCATATACAGTATTTTCAAAAATATCCGAGTGAAGTTTTTTCATTTTTTTTAATTATATAAATAATAATTAGAAACATATGTCACTGGAAATAGTATGTTTATTCATTTATAAGCAATGATAGGCTTGTTTATATCGAACTATCCACACAAAATAGTAGATAAATCCATAATTTGTGTAAAATCACTTTCACATTAATTGCAGAATACACTTTTTTTAGCACTGTTGAGATTAATTTTAAGGAAGTTTCTTTTTGAATATTTTTTCAAACTCTTTGTATTTGCCCCCAGAATCTACATTTTGGACTCATTTCGGATTTTTTTAAGCCTTTAATCTGCAGAATCCCACAGGTGTTCAGGGTGATTGCGGCATAAATTTTTGGTGGACAGTGCAGGATCTGAAGTATCCCATCTGCTTCTCTTTTAGTTAAATAGCTTTTGAAGAGCTTAGAGATATGCTTTAGGTAATTATCTTGGTGGTAATGAAATCTTCAATTAATAATATGAAGCCCCTTTGTTACATAGTCATAGATAAGGATTTGATAATCCATTTTTTGTGCTCCATTTTTACATAAATTATGTGTCCTACATCTCTAGAGCTGAATAATCCCCAAGCAAGAATTTTGCCATCCTCAGTTTTCACAGAGTGGTCTATTCAGCCTTGAATGTAACTTCCGTTTGATCTTTCTTTTTTTGTTTCCAGAAGCTCAAATTTGGTTTCATCTATCCAGGACATTTTTATCCTGTACTCCATTGTCTAGTCTTTATACTTTCTAACCAGATACATGTACTTTATTAAGCTTAGTTTGGGTGGTAGTCCTATCTTAGCAATAATTCTTCCAAATGATAATTTTCACTAAACTTTCTCGAAAGAGCAGATCTACAGATTTTTCTTGAAGTAATCGCTTGACCTTGGCAATTAGTTCCGTTTTTTTTTCTTGTTGTTGTTGAGGCTATTAATCGAAGACGTCTAATATTTTGTCAGACGTGAGTTTCTTACTCATGATTTCCTTTTTCCTTGTTTGAATACCGCCAGTTTCCATCCGTTAAGATTACATTTTGCAGCATTTGATGAGCGTTTTATGTCGGCTACAATCTTTATCCTTCGCATTGTTCAGCCAGCACGTGTCAAAATTTTTAATTTGTTTCTCCGCTCAGTAGACAATTCTAATGAATTTGGCGTTGGAATTGCTTAAATCTTATTCCGTTGAAAAATTAGAAAAACTAAACAAAAAAAATCTTTTTTTTAAAAGAAATAGCAAGGAAGCAAACTATGTGTGTAAATTATTTTACTTACAAAAAATCCTCTCTTATCCCAATAAATGATAAACTTGCATACATTAAAAATATAGGGAAAGGAATAAAATTTTTCTCGCATTTACATAATTTGATTGATAATCTTTTCAAAAAAAGAGGTCATACAGTCAAGTATACTGACAGGAAAATTATAGATAGAAGTATTGAGGACATCTACTGTGCAGAATGAGTAAATAAACGAAATACTAAATGATAGCTTACATTCTGTTGTGGTATTTACTATTCTTTATGTTTATAGATTTTCGAATCTAAATCTGGAAATGTGGTATTGAAATGAAATTAAATGAAAGTAGGTAAATTTAATTAAGTGAAAATAATAACAATAAATGAAAAAAAAGAGTGTATTAAAATTGATTTTTTTCAAAAACTTTTGCTCAACATTGTGTAAAGCGCGTACAATACATAGTACTTCTGCATTTGTTCAGCATATTGTACTTTCGTATGCCGGTGAACAAAAAGATAGGTCAACACTAGCAGCTATTAGTAAAATAAATTCGTGGATATTTAAATCAAAGGAAATTATAAACTTTAAAAAAATTCTACTGCAAAGCGAAAGAATTGTTTAAACTCTGTGTTCAAAATCAGAATAATTTTTATTGATAAAATTAATTTAGCATAAGAAGTAGTTTTATAGTAGTGCATAATTGTTTGTAGTCCATTACCAAACGTCAGTTAAATGTATATTTTCAGTTTTGATTGCTCAGTTATTGATACAGTAATAATGAATTCATATAATTTTCATTTTAATCAAGGGACAAATCAGAGTAGCATAAATGGATTTTTAAATCTTAAGAATTGCAAAGTATGTGATTTGAGAATCGGGATGAAATATAATAAATTTCATTTTGCATCCTAAATTTAACGTTCTTATTCTTATTAACTATAAATAGGAATTTTCTTCGTTTTATAAATAATTTGTTATCCGTTAATAGCATTAATATTAATAATATTACTGTTCTAGGATGACAGTTTTAACTTTTATCGATTAGGAAAAATATTGCATTAGCTGTCCTCTGGTGTCTCGTTCGGGTATTCATTCGTAGTTATACGCTGATAAGGCATACATACTCCTTCAACTCTTAATTGGATAACTAAATCCGTATTATTACGGGAATTCTGAGAAATATTAATTTTACTAATTCTAGAGGCAAAACTATACATCGAACATCTTACATTTGTGGATTTAAAATTGTGTATTGAAAAAACTGATATAATTTTAAGATGAAGTAATTGCCAGTAATGAACCATTATTCCCTCACTGGACAATTACTCAGCAACATATTTTCGTTTTTCTAATTTAAAATTAGTTCTGTCTAGAACAGCATGTGTTATGTCTCACAAAGTGGTATTTTTAAGTTATTGAATGTTTTTAAATTCAACTTTTGAGCATTTACAGCTATGTGCTTTTTTATTCTCTCCCATTCTCTTTCATATTACCGACAATGCCTCTGTTATAAGATGCGTTTCTTTGGATTATTTAGTTTTTTAGTTTTTAAAGTTAGACAATATTTGATTTTTGCTGAAACAAGTTCCTAATTCGAAAGTGAGATTGAAAAAAAAGGTGAACTTAATCGACATTTTGAGTGCTTTTTAAGTGACCTTAAAAAATTCCCTCAACTAGCATGTATAATTTAGAAATTTATCCCATTTTATGCACTCGAAAAACTAATAAAATGAGTGTCCCATCTCTCGTGGTCTATTTTTCACTCATCTGCTGCTTACCATCCCTGGATCACAGAAATGTGTATTCTGTAATACTAGATGAATGATGATCCTTTGGAGAGAGAGAGGATGTAGGTCTTTGTACCCGTAAAATATGGTAAAGTATTAAAAAAATCTGGAATATAATTTTATTGAAATAAATGTAAAACTTGAATTGAAGGGCCAGAACACTTCATTAGTATCGCCAAAAAAATAAAAGAAAAAGAGTTAAGCGTTTACATTACAAATATGTTTTCAATAAACATAATCAATGATAAAACCTGAAGCATAAATATAAAAATTTAATTGCATGTATTTAATTTTATTGCATTCATTCGAACCTCGGACATCGGTTAGCAAATTTCATTCCCAATACGCTAACTGTGAATTTGTAAGCAATCAAATTCTTTGAAAGTTCATTTTAATATCAATAAAATTTTATGCAGGTGGGACAACCCGTTTATTCTTCTCGCTATGATCAAAGCTACTTGACCATTAGCGCTGCATCTTAGTGTTAAAAAAAATGAAACAAAAAAAGAAAATTTGTAATTTTTTATTATTATTATTATTATTATTATTATTATTATTATTATTATTATTATTATTATTATTAAACCGTCTAATTATTTGAGAATATTTAAATAAGAACATGCTTGTTTTCAGTACAGCAAAAGTAAAAGCAAATTGTTTACCAACTCAAGAAGAATGTAGAGATCATCAGAGCAGGAAATGTGAAAAGTTAACTGTACCCTTATGGGTTCGAAGCGGCCGAGCGGTAAAGACGCTGAATGCTGGTAGTTCGGTCTGAGGTTCGAATCCCGCGAACGGGCTGGCTGCATGGGCGTTTTCGTGGTTTTCCCCATGTGTAACGTGTATACGAGCCAGTTTCCCTTAGAAAGTCCTCCACGAAGGCATCCCTCCCCTTAGGCAGATAGCCCTCGTGTGCTTTGCCGTAACTGAATAACCCAACCCAACCCTTATGGGTTCGGACCATGGATCTTCCTTTTGGCTAGCTGAATGGCTAATAATTTACACATAACAGTGTAGCGGGAATTGCAATAATTTCTTGCAAGGCTACACGCAGTTTTGTGAAAAAGAATATGGGTAGATAGGTATTCTCTTTTCAGGTGTGAAATGTTTATATTTTTAATCGTAGAGATCTGAAATAGAGCTTCATGTAATTGTTCAGGATTCTTTGGTAATTCCGAAGTTTATATAACTATGTTGAAAGTCCGCTAGAATTCAAAATTCTGTGCAAAAATATTGACTTTTATAGAAGCATAAGCCTTTGCTTTCTGCAGCAAACGTTAGGCCTATTCTATGTTTATGAGAGTTAAACTACCTGATAAAATTGACTTAAATGGTCCATAAAGTTTCAATGTGTCAGCACAAAACCTTTGATTCCAAGTGACAAGTTTTATTGATAGTAAAATTAATCTATATTTTTTACACTTTTTTTTCTTTTCCCCCATTAAATCTTAAGAAACTTCAAAATGCTATACTTGTGTTCCTCTGCTTCCATACGAGAAGAATTGTTGCTCCTTTCAGTCAATTTTGTTGGTTATTATTGTTTTTAAATATTCAATCATTCTGGACCTATTTTCATAGATTCCACATTGTTAATTATTGATATATTTCGTGCTTATATCTAGAGCATCTTGATAGGTCAATATACAGTATGACCTAACTTTTTTTCAGTCGGTTTGGAAATTTAAATCGTGATATTGCAGCACGCTTTTGCTTGTGAACTTTCCTTTCCGGTCCAGATTCATTAACTACCACAAAGTTGTTTGCCGCCGGCTATGTTTTAATGGTTTACGGCTGTATCCTTCTTTTTATTCTTTTTGACGTTGGACCATATGCATATACTTGTCGTGTATGTGATAATGCTTGTAATCGTTCCAAAATGCTAAGATTTAACAGCAAATCAGTGTCATAACTTTGAAAATCCATCTAAGTATGAAATGTCCAATGCGTGTAGAGGGGCTAAGTATTGCACATACATTTTAGAAGATGCTAATGCATGTAGCAGATGCTTTATCTGTCTTTTGTGGTATTTCATACAGTTTTATAGAATTTGCAGTCTGTCTTAGTTTATTTAACAAACAGTGATTCTGCTACTGTATTTGCTTACCTATTTATTTATTTCAAATAACATCGTGTTGAGGCTTTTTTTTCTTTTACATTTGGATTTAAGTACACTTTAGGGTTTCCTGCCGAATATTTGCAAAATTTTAATGACTTTTTTGTTTTGTTTTGTTTATATATTTTAGATTTGTATAATTAAATTCAACGTAACGATCTGGTACCTAACAAAATGAGAGATCCTTTTTCAGTGCATAATTAATTCTAAAAATGGTATAAAACTTGAAACTTGATTATCTCGTAAAGTGACTCATGTTTTGAGATATCTCAGAAAGTGAAACAAGAGTTTCACTAAGGAACTGCTACAAATTTGCTTGTTTGAAAAAGATAAATTTCAATGTAAATACATGGACTTTCAGGAGAAACATGTGAGTTTGGGGCTATAGTGCAGATTTAAATTCCGATCCGTATTTAGATGATTGTTTTAAGTAGCGAAGTTAGCCAAACTAGTCCATAACATACGAAAAATACCATTATATCAATATAAGGAAGGCCTTCTTTTATAAATCCACAAAACGAGTTTCATCAACAAAAATTTTACTTTATTATTCTTAAAAATTGATGTTTTCCATGTTTATATCTAGAGCTTTTAGGCAAATATCCAGTATAACATAGCTTTTTTAAATGTGATTGG
Source organism: Stegodyphus mimosarum (assembly GCA_000611955.2). Taxonomy (NCBI): domain Eukaryota; kingdom Metazoa; phylum Arthropoda; class Arachnida; order Araneae; family Eresidae; genus Stegodyphus; species Stegodyphus mimosarum. The sequence goes on along the minus strand of KK115279.1, from coordinate 237,873 downwards.
CTAGGTCAATAACATATGAAAACTTCAATTTTTCTATATAATTCAAAGGTAATTTTCGTTCTGTGGCATTGTGTAAGCCATTTCGGTTTAGAAGAAATTTAAAGAAATATTTGCAATTATTGTAAAAACTTAGAGTATAATATTTGTGTTACTTTGCGGTAAAAAATAAAAACAGAATCATCAGAATTTCATGCCTTTTAAACACACTTGGCTTCTTTTCGTGTAGTGTGTAAAAAATCGTGTAAAAATCGTATACAAAAAATTATCCTACTCTTTGCATTCATTTTATGTATACAACAAATACTGTTTAATGTAAACAGTAAACAAATACTGTAATGTTTTTAATAAACAAATACTGTTTTGAGGAATTTATTAAAAATTATAATATTTCGTCATTTTTAGCTTTTGTATCAATATCCCTACTACACCTGGTTTTCCTTTCTTTTCTGATATGGGTTGTGGGAGTGTGTAGGATTTCACTAATTTTAAGTCATGGGTTTCACTAATTGTCGAGTTTAAAAGGTTTCCATATTTGAACTTCAGTAGGAAGCTCTAGGAAACATGCTGAGCAATCGAAAGCTGAATGCTTCTAAGGAAAGGGAAATATGTTTATCGATATCATCAAGTTTGTAGTGACTATACTTTTTAAATTTAAACGCGTAATTAGATTCTTCATTATGCCAAACATCCTTACATTGTTTTGAAATACAAAGAACTGTGAAAACTTCTGAAAAGTGTAGTGAAGCCAGACAAGCTTTCATCTTGATGTATAGAAGCTAAAACTCTATAGATCTTTTCTTCATAGAATGAACTAAAGATTTGCCAAAAAGGCTTGCTTTGTTTTGAAATACAAAGAATTATGAAAATTTTTGGCAAGAACTATGATGTCACATAGGTGTTTATCTTGGTGTATAAAAGCTAAAACTTTATAGTTCCTTTCTTCATAGAATGAACTAAAGACTAGTATACAAACTTGGGTTGTATGCATACATGTTGCTTAGATAAGGATCTTGGAATAAACGGTTTAATAGTGGCGAGCGTATCCGTTAGTGATCCAGCTTAGCATCGTGATTTCTTTGGAGACTGGAAACATCAGTTCATTTTCTATTTTCTTGTATTAAAAAACTTGCTATTTATTCTATTTTGCCAGTAATGTTGAGAAAATTGTATGGAACATGTTCTTTACTTTTTGCCTTAAAAAACTCAAGGCGTGTATTATTTGAAGAATTAATAAAATTTGTTTGCCTTAGGTAAATGACAAATAGTCATTGTTTACGCAACTCAAATCTATCTAACGCAAGCGAAAGTCAACAATACGCGTCTGAGTACATTACAGAATAGTCATAAAAAATCGCCGATATATGAACGCCTAGCGACCTATCCGCTCAACCAATCAAAGTGGAATTTCAGTCATTGCTATTTGAAGGTACGCGTTCGAGATTGTTAGGATTTGAAACAGTGAAGCTCTCACGGTTACGGTTACAGTGCGAAGATTTCGAAATTTTCGAATGGCAACTCCCACTTCTTTCCATCGCAACTTGATCAGCTCTTTGGAAAACTGTAAATGACGTTGGAACGATACATATATGACAATATACACATTGCCGGCATGAAACAATTGCAAAGAAGATCATTTTAAAGGATAGTGACAACACAAGAGAGGAAAGGAAAAAAAAAATTCATCGGAATTACAAGTTTTGAACGTGTACAACGTTTCAAGATACAGTCATTTCCCGTAGCTTTGGAGTTTCGTGGCAAGCGCGATCCCTCGACCTCATTCCGAGGAATTTCTAGTTCTCTGGTTATTTGAAGTCTAAGGTGTATACGTCAAATCCACGAAAACTGGCAGAATTAAAAGATGCCATAAAAGGTGAAATTATACAGTTTCCGGCTGCGATGCTATGTTCGTCATTGTTGTCAACAATCTCCCGCATGCAGTTCGTTATCGTCTGCAAAAATAGGCGCGTTTGGAAGTTGTAATTCCAATGAATTTTTTTTTTCCCTTTCTCCTCTCTTGTGTTGTCACTGGTTTTTCACAATGCTTTTCTTTGCGAATGTTTTGCGCCGGGAAGTTTCGTTATAAGTATATCCATAAATAATTTTTCAATGCTCTGACCAATTTGCGCAGAAAAAAAGGGGATGTTGCCATTTGAAATTTTCGAAATGTTTTCACCGTAACCGTGAGAGGTCTGTTGCTTTAAATAATCACGATCCTCAGCGCATATCTTCCAAGAGCATTACCTGAAATTTCATTTCGATTGGTTGAGCTGACAGGCCGCTAGGGGTTCATATATTTGGGAAGTTTTTTTAAATCACCCTATGGATCAGTTTGTGACTGCAGTAAAATGGTGCTTGCGAATATCCTAAATTCCATAAAGTGGCCTTCTAGGAAAATTATTGCTGGAATACTAAGACACAATCATTCTAGGGGAATGAATTTCGAAAGCGTACGAAACTGAATCTTTGATCTCATTCTGTCGTTCTCTCATCTCATTAACATTTTTCGTTATCTCATGCAGCACGAAAAATCAGGTATTGCAAAGATATAAATAATTCATTTAAAATGTATCCGAACCTGGTTTGTTACTAATATTGTTTAATTACGCTCGTTAGCATTGTGTCTCGCATTTATTGTCGTAGTAGCAAAATGGCTACTTTATCTTTCTTTCGAAACCTGACAAATTTTCGGACAATTTCAAGAGAATTTTTTACTGATGTTTTAGCTATCAGAACAACAATTACTATACTCTAAAATTGATCGGGTGATCACAACAATTTATACGTCACTTATAAACAGCTCTTTGAATGGAATGAATTAAGAATTCATTCTCGAAAATTAAGTTTATGCGAAATGGAATTCTTTATTCTTCTCTATTTCCTCCCACTTTTTAGTCTTAAAGGGAAGGAATGATTTACATCTTTTGATGCTTATATGATGATGCTTTTCGCGTGTGATGCAAAAATAAAAAAAACTAATTTTATAGGTGACCACAAAAGCTTCTTTATTTTACATGGTCTTTCCTCTATGCAGTTAACCTTCACTGAAATTTAACTTTTTAAATGAAGTTAAACATATGAAAGATAAATCTAAGAGGAAAAGTTAAATAACACAAACGTAATTTATCACTTTATTAAATTTCTAGTTATTCGACATCAAACAAATTTGGTTAGCTAAGAGCCTATGAACATACTTTTATTTATTTGAAGAAAAAAAACTTTTATTTGTTATTCTGATACCTATGAATTCATTCCTAAAGAAGCAAACAGCAAGTACAGAGGATAATTGCATTTTCAGTACAAATAGATGATCACGTGCTATTAGCGAAGGCGTAAGGAAGTTTGTTAGAGACTGTACATAATCTTTCGAAAATCTACAAAGTTTGTCTTTTGCAAATTTAATCCCAAATAGAGCGTCTATTCTTTAAATTGTTAATTAAAACTAAAAATTTTCAATGTTACTGCATTTTCCTTCTGGTCTGCCCTCCCCAGCCAGAGTTCATTCAAATTGTTTTTGCAGTTTTTGTTGCTCATTTCTGTTGTTCTTGTTGAGGTTTTAGTTCGGGAGTATTTACATTTATTTATTTATTTAGATTTTGTCTAACTTTCAGCAGTTTGAGACTAATTTTGCAAAGCAATCTTTAAACTGTGTTTATTGCTTTGAATTACGCATTGCAGGACCAAAATCAATATTGTTCATTCTTATTTTGTATAGCAGACTCGAAATTCTGTAGTTCGATTAGTTCAAATTGTTAATCACAAAATAAAGAAAAGGAGCACGTTTCAGATAGGAAAATGGCAAATAATATTTACTGATAACTTGAAATAATAAAGCTGAACTGTATTATCGAAAAGATTAATATTAATGGTAGATGTGATGTTAGCATTTTTTTTTTCATTGTGCATTAAAACACAACAGTAAATGGTAAGTAATATATAGCTAGGACGACAAATATTTTTCCTCCGATTTGATCTGGTAAGAGCAAGTAGCTTATCTCGACCCCACCCATAAAGGGCTTTTGCCCTTTAATTCAAGAGTGTCTTTTTCGAAACACGAGGTCGCAAAGTTTGGCGCAAGTTCAATTAAAGGCAGCGACAAATGCATATATATCTGGATCTAATTACTAGGTGAAAGTATTCTCTAGTTAACAGATATTTAAATGTAAGATTCGTTTTCAAAGTGACAGATGCGTTTTTATTGTGGCAAATGTATTTTGGTATTGGGGAAATCACGTAAGACCAGCAGAAAATAAAAATTTTGCAATACTATTTCAATGTGGTTTAGTTTTATAAATAGCTCTGCATCAAAGCCATTGAGAAGCAGATTTTCATTCCCTTAGAATTTTTATTATTTAGTTTAAGGTGTAGGACCATTTAAAATCATTGTTTCTTTTCACTTTAAATATGGCAGGTAGAAAATACAATATAATTCGTTTTTATTTTATTTATTTATTTATTGGTGACACAGGCTGTAGAAAATTAAGCGTACTTCCTTGAAGAGTAACATTAACTTTACTTTTGATCGGTATTTTGTAACTTTATATTAATAATTCAGAATTTCAAAATGGTTCTCTGTCCTATTGAAATTTTATGTACAGAGGGAATAATAGAAAGCTGTTTTAGTATACAGTTTTCGATTCATCAGTTTCTCGGCTGTTGAAGTAGTATTTCAGTTCACTGAAAAATACTGGATTAGACGTTAGTAGTTCATTAAGTCCATATTATAGCCGTAGAAATATTTCTCTACTAGTTCGAAAATTTTTGGCCTGAACTGCTTATAATAAACTCGAACTGATTGCCAAGCCATTTATTAAAAGAAACAGTAAAAAAATAAATTTAAGTGCAAAACAGGCAAGAGGAATAAGATTTCCACAGCAAACATTTCTAGAAAATATGTTTTGAAATATTCGGTACACGTGTTCTAGACAGCTTCGCTTATCTGAATATCTTTAATTCTACAGCTGTATTTTTGGCAATGAGTTTCATGGATGAAAATGTAAGAGAAATAGGTTAGCATTTGTGCTCGTCACGAGTCAAATTAAAGGCCTTTTCAGGGTAAAGAGAAATTAATAAAGGTCTCATTGTTTACAAGTATCACCCTATGATAGTTAAATGGCTGTTTAACAATATAAATTCCTTTCATTAACATGTGTATTTTCTAGATAATGCAGTAAAATGTAGAAATATCTATAATTGTAAAATAACTGAACGATGGCTTGGTTTATTTTGGCAAAACATAACAACAGCTTTAGAATAGGAAATTTAACTCAAAATATCCCCCCTTTTTTGTTGTTGTTAGGTATCGTATAGTAATGACCCTATGAAGCAGTTTATTTTTAGTTTGCGGATAGAAAATGTCATGCTCTAAACTTAAGCTAAAATTTTTTATTTCATAATTAACTTAACCTTTCTTGAATTCTTACCAGTAACCGTAGCTGATGCACATACCTTATTATTCCGCTATCGATTATATTAACTTTGTAATTAATGTTTTTTGCCCGTTACTAGATAGTTTAATTTGTAGAGTCCTAAAACAAGGACATTCCTTCTCTTAGGCAAGGAGCCCTTGCATGCTTTTATTGCTGATTATTACAGTTACTGTCATTTAAATCTTAAGTATAACTGCCTAAAGTTTAGAACGAGCAAGAACTAGATTTGTTAGTGCTTCTTATAAAATCTAATTCAGCATTTAGCATATTAGAATTTCTAACGACTCTGCTAAATGCGGATACAATTTTGCAGTATATCTCGCTTAGGTGTATCACCTCAATAATCCGGGAAAACATCTTTCTGAAGGCAAAAATTGGACTAATATTTCTTAGGCAAGCTTCTTTTAAAGTCTGAAATTGACCGCTTGACAGTTGATCTCGCTTTCAAATTTATTTACTAAGCATATATTACACTTTATGTGGACACGTAAATGGTGCTGCGTTGCTTAACATGCATTTCTATTCACTTTTTGCTAAGAACGATGCGGATGGGCGTTGCAATCGCAGCTGTGAATGCTGAGAAATCGTGATCTCTCAGCAAGTCTACATGCAATTTGTTCCATTCTACTGTATCCTATACGAAAAAAATCAAAGGCTGCTTTTATACCTTGTTTTTTGAACCTCACTTGACAAGACTATTTTCAGACATTAGTACAATACTAGAAACAAAAGTTTTTAGAATTGCATCTTCCACTTATTTCTCTTTCTCCTTATCTTTTTATTTTTTTTATTCAAATCGATGCTAGAATTTATCGGTGCTTATTTGCGAGCCGTAAATTAGCATTTTGAATCGCTCTAAAATTACGTGATTCGAATGCTCCATTTTCTTGTTTCTTTTCGAGCTGGTTCATTCTCATTCTAAATAATGCTTATTAATTCTCTCGTTTGTAAATCACTCATATTAGGAAGGTACTTTAGGAGGCGTTTCGGTGATTCAGCATCTGATTTATAAAAATTTGTCGGAGCAGTTAGACAATGGTGATATTTTTTTTTTAATTTTCATTATTTTCAAATCAGGTTTCAAAGGAGGAAATATTTTAAACTTAAAAAAGCGCTTTTCATTTAGAGAAATCAATTAAAAAACCTCCTTTGTGGTTATTTAGGGCGCGGCGTCGTTTTCAAACAAGAAACAATAGACAGAGAACTCAAGCCCGAATATTGTCATCGAATGCTTCTTTGGCGTGTCTCATTGCATATATCAGTTTGCTATATTCAACAACTATTTATCCCCTTGATGCTCCAAGGTCTTATTCTCTTCGGAGATACAGATAAAAGGCCTCTATCAAATGCGTATAAACCCCCCGTTATTATCTGATAATTTGTTCGTGGATTTTGCTGGCACATAATCTCATGTAATATCTTATGCTATCTAATCATTACCATTAGCTTATAATTTCTCATTTTTGTAAAAAATTATTTTAAAGCCATATTTGGGCGAAAGGCCCAAAGAGAGCCCTAAATATATTGCCTAAAATATTTATGCAAATTGCATGAAATAGTTCTTCCTCTGAAATGAGTTTTAGAATTTTTACACATAATACATAAAATAATAGCGCTTAAATTTGGCTCAAAATTGTTATTTAAAAATAACACCAGGTATTGAAAATTGTCAAGTGTCTCTAAATTTGTTATATATATATATATATATAAAGTACTTGGGATAAATCTGAAGATAGGTATTGAAAAACCACAGAGTCGAATGTTTAAAGAAATCGTGAATGGTGCAACATTATTTTATTTGTTTCCTAATGATTATCAATATTTACATGATATTTACATTAACAAACTAAAATTATGCTCTTTGTGTTGAATTTTTCACTAATTAAAAATTGAATTCTAATATTTTTAGGTTTTTTATATAATAATTGCATTATTTATTAAAAATACTTTAAACCATTTATGTGTGTCTGCATGCTTCTAATTAAAAACTAACTTCTGTTATTTCAAGCTTATTATAAATATTTTCAGTCAAGCTTACCATCAGTTTTTTTTTTATGAAAATCGAAATAAACCGAGCACGCGTTTCATGTCCTTGTTGAGGTATTCTTTTATTAGCGACTTATTTGCATTATTTACACTTTCTTATTCGTCCTTAACTATTTAATAATTAACTTATTGACGATTCAAACATTTGCTTACATTATATACAGAATGTTTTAATAGCATGGATTCGCAGGAAAAATGTAAAAGAAAGTCATAAGCTATTTAGTTATTTAATTTATGAGTCATAATACAAGGTTATATACCTATGGAGAAGGATATCTTCCTGTGAGATTTTCTAATGGAAAATTCCCCATGTTCATGCTGTACAAGAGGAAAATCACTAAACTTCATGAAACTAGCTTGTTTAACTTCTAGGAGTAGAACGCGGGGCGACATTTTAAGTTTCCTTATTCCAGTTATTTCCAGTTCTGCAATAGTTAGTTACATAGCTTAATAACTAGAAAGCGTATATATATTAGTAACGGAAAGCTTGCACGTATAGCATATATTTGTAGTTAAATATCTGGAAAATTTACATACGTGGCAGAGCTTAGAAATCGGGCTGTCTTTTGGTTTTAGTTTTACTTGGAAATCACTCTTCTTTTCTTTAATTTATGCTTGTTGACATTCAAATTGGGAATTTTGATAAAATCAGGTGAAGTGTTTATTTGTTATATATATAAGTAAACTACAAAATATTTTTATGTGAAATTCCAAGGAAAATGTTGAATTTGCCCTGCAGGAAGAAAGTTAAATAAAATATTAAAATATATATTAACATCTAAATGAAACAATAAAACAAAAATTCAAATATAGACTGAACAGAAAAATGTACGTAATATATTCAAATAAATCCTTAACTAAACAGAACAAAGAACACTTTTAAAAAATTACTAAAGTAAAAAATTTCTAAAATAAAAAATATATATATTTTTTATTCTGGTAAATTATTTTTAAAAAGTAATTTTTTTGGTGTTTAATTAAGGATTTATTACCATACATTTTTAATTCATTTTGCATTTGTATTTTTATTTCATTGTTTCATAAGGAAGCTAATTAAATTTTAATATGTTTATTTATCTTATGCCCAAAGCAGAGTGTAAGGGAAAAGACGAAAACGTGGCATTACAAACAATTTCGTCACAGGATTATCGAGGGCAAAACTCACCCTCCACCTATTTAAGGGGGCAGGAAAGGATTATTTAGGCCAATACATGAAAGAATTTACTCCAGATCACTATGAGGTTTATTTGTTTTTGTTTTACTAATTATGCTCTACATTTTACTAAATATTTTGAAGTTCTTTATAAGATAAATAAAAAATTCATCTTATAGAGAACTTAAAAATATTTAATCCATCCTCTATACGTGAATTCTGGCTACTCTTGCAGAAGTTTGTAGGGCAATAGATGGCATGTTGCAGAAATCATACGAAAAAATCTTTGAAAATCTTATGTACTTAGTGTGTAGCAGGATTAGACAATATTTTGAAATAATTTTTGATATAGTTAGTTACATGTGAGCTGCAAGCATAGCACGTACCTTATTTTCCATACTGGAAATTTTATTAAGAGTTTTTGAAAACAAAGTATGAGTTCATAATAGTTTTTTTTTAATAGAAAGGAGACTCTATTTTATAATTATACATTATTCTCAAATTCTCTCATTAAATTTTAAACTAATTTTGATACTTGTGAAAGATTTCACGAGGTTTTGATTCCGCGTTTAATTAAGAATTCCAATCTGTTAAATTTTATTACAAAGCTGTTTTTACTTATTACGTACTACGGAAATATTTTCTTAGTGTAGAATTAGAATTTTAGAAAGTAAACGGAAATGTCATAGAAAACCATGTAATTATAATTATTTTTTCAGCATGCTTTTTTCTAAGATACAGCTTTGCATTATTTTTAAATTAACATTTTATAATAAAATACCACTATTTTAAATTAATTATCGTGAATTGAAACAATATTTACAAAAAATATGTACTGTTTACCAAAGGTATGTTCTAAAAGAGGCCATAGAACATCTTTTAACCATGTATTAATAGAATATATCGCTTTGCAAACTCATTAAGGTATCTTTTGTCCTTCTTGCATGCTATTAGACCTTAAATGAATATCGACGCTTGTTTTAGGAAAATATTAATGTTAAAAGTATCCATAAAACTTTATGTTTTGAAGGCTATTCGCAAAAGCAATTCATGATGTTATTTCGGAATTCATTTTCTTTTCTTCTAGATACGTTGATAGATGTAAGGAAAGTGTTTGTTCTAGATTTGTAAATTCATATAAACTTGAATTTTCATATTTAGTAAACTTAATTTGACGCTGATTTTTTAATTAAATTAGCTTCTACTATTCAAAACATTTTTAAATTTTAATTTTCTTTTTTTTTTATTATTTTCATCTGTTGGCTATAATCTCTTATTGCTTTAGTCAAACGAATAATGGTTAATTCAAACATTTACGTTTTTCCCATCAGGAAGAGGGATTCTTTTCTTAAAGTATTTCTTTCATATTTCTTTTCTGAAGTGTTTTTTGATTTTTATATAAGCACTTTTCATAACTCTCATGAAACAGAATATTTTCAGTCAGATCACTGACTAACCGTATGCTAAGCGTCTTTCGCCCAGTAGCTTTAAGTGTTCCTTGTTTGTACGTCTATTCATATAAAGTAACTCCATGGTATTTAACCACATTGCAAATTTTTTTGTCTTAAATACGTCTTTCATTAGGAGTTCAGAGGTTGTTTATTTCATTTGGCTTCAATGCTATATATATATATCACTGTTAGTTTGACTAAAAATCAATCTTTAATCGATCTATCAATTTGTTATTTGATCTATAAAATATATTTTCTTCTCGTGAATTCTGTTTCGTGTTTCTTAAAATAAAGATTGTGTCTAATATTAAAATATATTTACAAATTTTTCTTATACACCATTCATATTATTAAAAAAAATCCGTACTTCAGTTGCATTTTGATTAAGCTGCTTGCTAGTAAAAAAATGCCAGTTTTGTTTTTGATCAACAGATTTACGTTTTTATCGATATAGTTTGCAATCCATATAGCAATCCATATTTAAGCTTTAACACGAAAAAAAATTGTAAATTGTAATTATGACTGTGATAATCAACTTTTGTCTCTCGAAAACGTTTTCGCGTTTGAATACAATAAGTTCTCAGTTGTCATTGTCCTTTCTGTGTTTTTAATCCTTCCTACTCCCAACGTGGGAATTTAAGTGACAGATTAGTGAAGTGTGCTTCATAGGAAAATGGCTTATGCTATCTAATATGCAAAGAAGCATTTTTCTGTGTCTTGTGAAAATGGCCATATACGTAGGCCTGCGTTGTGTAGAAAATTGATGGTACCATTATATGGGATTTTTTTTTATGGATAAACCTATATTCTATAGAGCAGATAACTAAAGTACTAAGTGACAAAATTTTGTAAGTTTTTTTTTATCTTGAAACTTTAGACATATTTAAATATTTATTATAATAGTTACAAAACAAAATATATAAAGCATTCTGTCTTATAAACATTTATAAATTTAACTTCCGCATGTTTTTATAGGTAATTCTGTATACTATAGGAAAATACAGAGTAAATGTAATGCTGAAAAAATGACATAATAAAAACTCTTTGCTGTAAAAAGCTGTAGCGTGTTGCCTTAAATGCTGCAAAATATAAAATATTTTGTGAAATGTAGTCGAAAATTATTTGGTAACGTGACAGCCTTATAAAATGTTATCAGCATGTTGATAACATGTAAGGGCAATAAATAACATTTCATTAATTTATTTTTTGTAATTTTGTTATTTAAAATTGGCAAGACGAAACTAGATGCAATGCAAAGAAATACCATAAAACATTTTAGTAAACTTAAATATATTTGGAATAAATAATTATTCAACTACACCTGAACTTTAATATGGAGCTCCTAGGTAAACTGTTGAGTATTTCTTTCACTGTGAATAATATCTAAAAGCGAATTCCCTGTTTAATAAAAAGTATAGGCTTAAAAAAGATATAAAGTAGCAACGGCTGAAAATTAAGGCGTAGGAAAAAACCTTAATTCTGAATCACAGGTTAATGGAAAATTATAAATGATGTCTGGAAGCGATTTCTTCAATCATACTTCAAAATTTCACGAGCATGTCACTCATATATGTCCATTTGTGAAACAAATATTTCATTAATTTAAAAGATGCAGTTTTTAACTTTTTTAAAGTAACTAAGAATTTTTATCTCAGTTGTTTAGAAACTGACAGATTCATTATTAAATTCTAAAATTCTCTTAAAAAATAAGGTGCTTAAAAAATAGAAAAGCTTTAGCCGTCTAGTTACTTAAGATAACAGATGCTTATAGGAATAAAATCATCAGTCCCATGCATCTAACAGATTGTGTTTTTAATTTTTTGTTTCATTATAATCTTACCAGAAGGGAAGAAACAATAATGTACTCCCTCGAAATGAGATTTCATTTCATGGTCGTTATTTCATCATTCTGTCAAGAAATGTGTTTTCTGTTAATGTAAAAAGAACGGAAAACATTCCGATCGCTAGCCTTCTTCATGTTAAAGGGCATAAAAGTAAATTTCTGCTAAAATTTAAATGGCCGGAACATTTCTTATAGCAACACCTATTAAACCTCTTTTTAATGAGATGATTGGTGGCATTTCATTACCCATAATTCCGAGACAAAAGTGGTCTTAATTACAACATTTAAACTAAATTAGAAGCGCTGAATTAATATTTCTTTTGTCTGATTCATCGGATGAATTGCCTCTCGTAGGAGGCTATCTGTTGCGCTTTTCTGTGAACGATCGCGTAAAAGACACGGTGATGATTGATAATGGCACCGCTTCAAACACACACAAGTAGGAGGAAAATACGACTTCCTTTAACACGCGTAAGTATGAAGTGCTTGATGGATGCTTTAATTAACCTAAATACTTGCTCACGACAGATATTTACAATTTTACGCACGATAACGGTCAACCTCAAAAGACAGAATTCAATTAGCATTCGAAACAGTCAATCAACGCTTCTAGTTGAGATATTGCTCATAACGTAGTTTGCGACGATGCTTCTTTCTTTTTGCGCTAACAAAACCTCTCATTGTTCAGATGAAGTGTTTTATTGGTATTAGTATTTGTTTCTTTAAATTTTCTTTTTTAATTTTTTACTCTCGAAACGAAATCCCTGCAGTGTTCGGATAGAGAAAAAAACAACCTTAAAAAAAATAATAAATGTTTTTATATATCTGCCTTCAGCTTTTCAAAATGTAGTTGAGAAATATAAACCGGTCTTCATATTTGTCATTCATAGATCATTTTGAAATTTTTATTCTTTAAAACATAAATGTCATATTCTTCAAATCTGGAAGGTTTCCTTTTTTCTATTTTTAAGGCCAATTTAGGTTTTTTACATTTAATTACAGGAATGTGCAAAATATATTTATATATCTAGCTAAATATTTTTGCATAAAAATTGAAGCCATCAGTAATTTTAACTGAAAATCACTGAACCTGAGTTTATTATCTTTATTATTTTTGCCTTCGTGTAGCATAAATAAATGTTTAAAAAATCCTACGTGCAAGGCAGTATTTTGAAGGCATCATTTTCTTTGTCGCATTTTAAATAATTCATTACTAATTTTCATTGACAATTGAAGGTACAGCGATTTGTTTAGTGTATGTACGAGAAGTTCGGCAATCAAACAAAATATTGTTTGACTACGGAAAAAAAAAACATTCCTCTTTCATTTTTCTCATTTTTTTTTCAAACATCTTATTCAAATGAATGATCTAAAATAATAATCAGCGGAAGAAAGGGAAATTTTTGTTTTGAAATAAAATAGCTTAGGTTTGGGAAGAAGCACTTTTTATTGTGTTAGGATAAAATTATATACAGATAAAAGCAAATTGCTGTTTTATTTTGAAGATATTGGTTCGTTATAAAATTTTATCGCTATGATTTGTTATTTTCATTTTATTCTTGAGCATTTGTATGCCTTTTGAATATTACTCATTATTATTTTCTCCATAAAGCTGTATTTCTTGCTTAATTAAGATTGAAGAGACAGAGGCAGATTCAAAAAGGTATTTTAGTTGCTTTATATAAAGTGCTTCCATGAAATATTGTGCCCGCCATAGCCTTAGTGAAGTTTATTAGAATATTGGAGAGTTCATGATGGTCTTTTATATTACTCGAATTTCTTTTAAATAAAAATTTAAAATACTGTCTAATTAAAAATACTGTAATCTTTCAATTAAGTTTTGACTGCGAAACAAAATTTGTTTAGCATTCGAAACACATACTCTCAGTTCAAATAAAGGTCAATACGTTAAGTGTCGAATTACTTTTCACCTTTAAAAAAAAAAAGACTCGCTTGACCTCTTGATATTCATGAGGGTTTTTTTTTTTTTTTTTTTTTTTTCCAAGCCTTAAATTTCCATGAAGCGTTTGGTGATAAGAAGCGGATTTATTTATTACTGCTCCTTTTTTGCAAATCCGATTTGTTTCTTAGAACACCAGAAGGAGATAATGCAGTTACGGAGACATGATGTGAACAAATAGTCACATGTCAAGAATTATTATCCCAAAGAGAACATATTTTTCAGATTCAGGTTTGAGGTTGTCTTTAGCCTGTTGAAGCTTGTTTCTTGATGCGTTAAAATTTCTATACCTAATATATGCAAAAGTGTGGTTCCAATTTGGTGTTTTCTTTACTTCTTTAAATAATAACCCTAGAAATTTAGCTTTTCTGCTTTTAATTAATTCGGTGTACTTTAAATTAATTGCGCCATTCGAGTTATAAATTTGGTGGATTTAAACTATTTTGCATACAGCCAATACCTCTTCACAGAATATTCGTGAGCAATATTATTCATTCATTTCAGACTTGAAAAATACTTACCTATTTGAAATCTAGCTTTTGGTATATAACATACTTTTAACATGGATATATTCTTGTGCAAGTATCAAAATATATTACTTGAAAGCTTTATCTCATAGTAAGTTGTTTATAATTTTTACTAAAGAAAACGTTCATTTACAACAGAAGGGGGAATATTTAATCTCATTTCCCAAATACAATTTTGTAAATGTACCAAAATGCAGTTCTCTATTGTACTTTATTTTGGTTGGATGTTTTACCTTGGTTTTACCTTAGCACTTTATTTTAAATTCTCTAAAATCTCTATTTTTATTTCGAAGAACAGTTTGGAAAAAAAAATTAAATTCATTTTTTGCCATTTTTTATGGAATAAGAAATTAGCATAATTAAAGACTTCTTTGTTTCACAAGAAAAGAGCCTAATTTTATGTTTTTAAAACATTTCAATGATTAATCCAATGCTTTTGCAGATGATTCTTATTACAATAAAATAATCTGCTGTTAAGTTGTAACTTGCATAATTATTTGCCGCAATTTTATGAACAAAATTTCTGTAACCATTTCAGATACATCCTTGGATATTTTACATGCGAAAAATATGTTCTTATATAATTATTTCTTGTTAAATTACGAGCCAAACCATCTATAACTTTTAGAGCAATAATTCCTGTAAAGTTATTAAGAATGCGTCTGTTATGGTTACTCAAACAGCCTGTGGCATCCCAATTCTCACGAATTTTCTTCATAATATTATAGGACTTTCTGTGACAGTGATAGTCTTATATCTTTATTTGTGAACAATATCTTCTTATATTCATTCTTGTTTCTATAATTCTGAATTATCGCTGTGTTTTTTCCTGTCGCTGTATTAAAGAAGATTTGTTTTTGAGAAAAAATATTCTAAATTTTAAAAAAGAATTCTTTGGAAGAAAGTTATGCATTTTTAACTCAGATAAATACTAAATAGGTTTTATTTTGAAAATAATGGTTATTTTGACCAGACCTCTACAGCTTCTGTAATGTAAATTGACTTAAAACTTGCCTTAACACCTAACGACGATCCACTATTTATACGTGACAAGTTATTGTCCCTGCTAATGCAAAATTTAAAATGATAGCAAACCGAAATGATCTTTTTTTGATATAAAAAAACTTACACAATAGGCAAGTTTGCAGTATTTACAATAGTAGCCTAAGATTTGCAGTATTTATCTACAATAGTAGCCTAAACTCTGATCCACCAACATTTGATGTAGGAACGGATATAAACAACTCATTTCTTAGCAACTTACCAAGCACAGCCTCTCATAGGCAAGGTGGCGGCAATACGATGCAAGCTGCACTAGGCTCATGATTAAGCCTCCTATTTTTAAACTATGCTACTTGCTGTTCGATTTTCTTAAACTTCTGGTCTGAGCGAGTATCATGAAAAGCCAAGAAGAATAGGATAGAAATAAATAAACTGTAATAAAACTTAGAGAATAATTGTCACAAGCTTATTATCTTTTTTATTTCTTATTATAATTTTATTCCTTGGTATTTACAGGCCTTATACATTAGGCTACATTTTTTTAAACCAAGACTGAAGAGCACTGCTACAAATGGGAAAGTATATTTTAGTTGCTTTTAGTAATATACTTCTATGAAATATACTGCAAAGGGTATGTTTCTGAATGAATATATTATAAATATTAATATGTCTGAATATATTACAAAAGGTATATTTATAAAATATATTACAAAGGGTATGTTTATTTTATATTTTTCGCATCATTGTATTAATGAAGTATAAATGAGAATTCTTCATGATCCTTTCTATTGTACCAAATTTATTTCATTTCGGAATGAAATACTCTCTAGCTAAGAAATAATCTCTACTGAAAAAAATTCTAATATTTAAATTAACAGCTGTTAAAGCGCAAGGTAAAATATGCTTTGCAATTAAAATACTTGATCTGTATTCAAATACAGGTCATCACGTATAAAACATTAAATAATTTTCTCCCACAAAAAAGTAGCTCTTTGATATTCAGGAGATATTTTTAATCGTCAACGTTTTTTATCGCTTTAGCCTTCAATTTTCACGAAGCTCTTGGCGATTAGAAAAGAAACAGATTTATAGCTATTGCTTTGTATAGTTTGTTTTATTTCTTAAAATACCAAATAGGGATAATGCGTTTTAAGAAACATGATGTGAACAAATAAAAGCATGTCAAGAAACATCATCTCTGAGTCCACAAGATAAAATGATGATGATTTGTGAGGATGTGAGGTAATGAGATGATGTCTTATATTTTTCGTAATTTCGTTTCTGTGACCAGTGCATACAAAAGCATTGTGTTTGCTTCTTTTTTGCTTTATTGTGTATCAGCAGCCAAACGATAAAATCGCTGAACACTAGTTCTATCAGAATTCAAATCCCTACAAACAGTTGGCTGCATGGTTTTTTTTTTTTTTTTCCTGAGGGGGGCGGGGGGAAGTTCTCTATGAATGCCATAAATACGAGATCATTTTCTTTAAAAATTATCCACGAAGGCATTTGTCCTTTTAAGCAAGTAGCCCTTGTGTCCTTTACTGTAATGAAGTACCTAACCAACCAATCTTTTCTGCTTCAAATAACAAAACTGATTTTTTTTTCACTTTTTCATTAATTTGTTGAAATAATTCGTTCAATATTGTTGTCTGTAGACTAATGTATGAGTAAATTTAAGTGGAATTCGCTAAAAAAACCAAGAGTGTTAAAACATCCGTGTTCTCATTTCATTTAAATGAGTCCTGTTGCTTGAATTATAAATTTGGTTTAATTAAAGGAGAAAATAAAATTTTTGTATATCTAAAACTTTTTTTTATTAAATTAACACTTCTTTGTACTTTACTAGTTCTTCCGCTATACTCTTTTTTTCCCTCTGTATAAGCAGTCTTCAAACTGTATTAACTCAGGGAAACCATACAAGTAATAATTTGTTTTCGTGGAATCTCTACCAGCCTTAGAAAACTAAATGCTGGGAAAGCATCGAAAATTTATCAACATTGTGTGCATTTTGTGTGGGGGGGGGAGGAATGAAAAGAAAGTCATTATTTTTTTTATTTTTTTCTAATGATATTAGATATGCTTCATATTATTTTAGATAACAATAAAAATAAAAATGTTATTTAATTAATTATTTTAGATGTTTTGTCGTGCACATGGTATTATAAAATTCTTCCGAAATTTGACTTGCAGAGCGCCGGTGATTTGCGAAACGCAGTTTGAACACCACTGCTTTTTTGTCATTTTGCATTGTTCATTCATTCCGGATTTGAAAAATACTTTGATTTGAAATTTAACATCTAGTATAACATGCTTTCACCTCGTTACATATCTTTATGTAAGTTTCACACTTTTTTGAACTATTTCTGCTTAGCAAGTTGTTTTTTATTTTTTTCAAGAGATAATGCTCAGTGGCAGTGTGATATTTATTTCATTTTCCAAACAATATTTTACAGGTGCATCGGAACAGAATAGGAAGCTATACTTCATCTTAGTTTTATTCCTTGTCCTCATATGAACGAGTTGAGCTTGATCCATAGAAATCAGTGATAGTTTCAACACAGCATTTTTATTTTAAATTTAAAGCAAAAAATTGCTATTTTTTGTTTCAGTATGCAATTTGGGAAAAATTTATGTTGCTTTGTTACCATTCTTTATGGATTACGAAATTAGCATAACATAAAGATTTTTGTGTTTCGCAATAAAAGGCGCTAATTTTATGTTTTTAAGATGTCTCATTAAATAATTTAATGTAATCCAAATAATGATTCTTATTAATTTGAAATTTAGTTGCATAGTTAATGTTGCATTTTCATTTGTAGCAGTATCCTCTGATTTTTAGTATTCTAGTTCCTGTCTGTGAATTGTCGAAATGATTTTAGAAATTATTTCAGGTTCGTTTTAGCTGCTAAAATTGTTGCCTGTAAGATTATTTAAATATTTTATTTTCTGTAACTTCATATAAAATTATGCTAAATAGTAGCAGTTATTTTGCTACCGTTCAGTGGCTTATAAAAGTATTTTGGATCTGTCCATGAAGTTTTATTCAAATAGTTATTAAAAGGCTGTACGATTTCTGTTAAACAATAACATTCAGCAACTGAGTTAGTAAATTATCCTTCATATCAATTAAAATTTTATTTTAGTAACTATTTAGAATTTCAGTAGGTTTGGGCAGCTAAACTGAAGTATTCTGGGTGAAACTTTTCAGTGAGAATTCGTGGCTCAGTGAACATTTACGCAACATATCTCCACTTCGAAGCACCCATCTTCGCCCCTTACTGAAGACTTGCACTGGTACTAGAGCCTTTTATGTCGAAGAATGGCGTTCCCATGCAAGGGGTTAAGAGTTTGAAAGAGTGGACCTGTTCGCTAGTTTTTCCCAAGGTGCGCCTTCGGAAGTTAGGGTGAAAAATAAAGTAAAAAAACCAAAAAAAAAAAAACGTACATAAAAAAGGGTTGAACGGGGGTCTCTGAACCGATCGAGGGAAAGTAATCGAACTTTGAACTCCAAATGGTTTCGGGAACTTTCATTTTCTTAATTTTTTTATGATTTTCCCCTAACTTTATTTAAACTGCATTGGAACTTTCGTAACATTTTTTTTCCCTCCGTACTTCATTCTGGAGTAAACTTGAACTCGTTTGAACTTTAACTAAATGTGATTACCTAGGATGGTAAGGTTGCAATTTGAAATTTATTTCGGGAACAGGGAAGTTGTTTCTTAATTGAGAATTCTAGATTTATGCATTTTGCACCTTATCTTAAACATTTATCTGTTTATTTTTTTTTCTGTGAAGTGGAAGATATTAAATGAAGATTTATTTATTTGCTTTCAATCAATTCAGTCTTTTTTTTTTAATAAGTACTGCAATAACTGAGTTTAAAACGGCTGTAAAATTCAGCATAACTTTTTGAAAGAACTTAAAGTTTTCGTAAATTAGTTTATAGTGATTTAAAAAATGCCCTTTTCTTTAATTATTTTCCTCAGGCCATGTTTTTCATATAATTTTCTCCCGCTGTTTTTCGATCAAAGAATGGTACTAATGTAATGAAATGGACGAGATTAGTTTGGGTGAATTGCTTGTAGCTAAATTTTGAGACTCCTAAAATGCCGTGTTTCCTCGTGTATTCCCCTCCCCCTTGCGTATTTTCTCTTTTAGTTTTTTAAGCACCAGGTTCTGAAAATATTCGCGTAATTTTCCCCTTCCTCAGTGCGTTCAGAGAACGAGCTCCCCTAAATTTTGAAATGCATTAATCTGATCGTTTTTGTCTTAAAAACAGAGATAATTCCCCGTAAACTACCTGTGAACAGCACGCCGAACCTTTCCAGCCTAACTGTTGAATTTTATGCTAGCTTGATACAAGAATCGACCTATCACAGCGAAGCAAAAATCAACTGACATTCAGTCTACGATTTCGTTGAGTTAGCTGCATATTCACCTTCTCTAATTATTTTTAGATGGATTGAGGCCTAAGCATTAATAGAGATAGCAATAAGAACGGACGAGATTTAAGTTACAAGGAACTTGAAATGAAGTTATTCGTATTAGATATTGTAATGCGTCCTTTGAAAATTAAATTATTCGCATAATTTCCCCTCTCGAATTTCCGAATGCTTATACATCTATGAAAACATTAAAAAATAAAATTAAAAAAAAAAAAAAAAAAAAAACAGATCTTTGAAAACCTCTGATCTTCTGTTAAGTTTCTGATGCAAATAAATTTTGCGTTATAATTTAATCTTCCTCCTTATTTTTTAATACTTTTTAAATATTGTGTATAGTTTCGCACAAATGAATAAGCTATCATATATTAGTTCATTTGAAATTTCAGTAATCCTGAAGGCTTGCAGATAAATTTTAGCCACTTTAACTCGCAAGTAAAAGAGTACGTTGCTAATCGTACTCTGTGCAGTAAAGCAATGCTTTTTTTTAACGTCCCACCAACTTATATACATAGGTAAGGGAGGTAATGTTTTCGGTTCAAAAATTCGATAGTGAGTTTTCAGTGATCACGAATTAGACTCCCCGCAACACAGTTCTACAATTTTTATAATGATGTCTGGCTGTGTGTATGTGTGTGACGATTTTTGGTCCATAATAACTCATATCAAACTTCCAAGAATTTGTGTTTTCCGTTTTTAAGCTTTCTGCGTTCATATAAAGAGTTGATTAGATTTTGGGTAAAATTAGACAATCGGGAGTGGTATTTGAAGCCTATAACACTTTTGCAGCCATCAACATAATATGTTGTTGCAAATATAAATCATGATATATTGTTTACTGATGCCTAAATACCACGGAGATATACGTGCAGATCAAATTGAATTTAGATTTGTTGATCCTATAAAAATAAGATAAAAGAAAATTAAATTATTGTATTCGTTTCAAAGTATTTATTTTAAATAGATCATAAACACTTCATTTTCCTTAATTAAAAATTAATTAAATTATATGCTATTCAACTGCCCAATAAAATATTATTTGTAATAAAGACATGAAAGAGCAGACATTTGCATATGTTGTAAATTTAGAAAAATCAGTTTTTACACGTGACCAATTATACCTAATAAGATACTCATATAATCCAAAATTTCGTTTTTCAGACCTTTCTATTTATTAAAACAATAAATCAGTTTTTTTAGAAATGATCATCGGGAGTGATCCTTTACTTAAGCTCATTGCTGTTTCGAACAGGGAACTGAAGGGAGGTCTTGTGCTGGCTATATCAGATTTTTAATTTTGCTGTTTTTCGTACAATAATTCTACATATGATATTATATTGCGGGGGTTTAAGAATGCAAATTCAATAAATTTACTAAAACTGTGAAATTGCTTGTGGTTTCTATTAAGATAAAGTGGGATTTTTTCCCCTGAAATTTTTTATGAAAAGTATCGTTCGTATTATTAATAAAGTATTATTAATAGAGCGAGTTAATAGGAATGATTTGCTATTAAAATTGATTCTGTAATCCTGAAATGAAATTCTTAAATTTAATTTAGAAAACCTATGAATTCCAGTTAGCATTTAGATGATTACAATTTTCAGTTAGCGATGGTAACGTATTGGAAATAAACCATGTAGCAGTTCGATAACTGTCGGTTAAGATTATCTAAAGCTTCCGAGATCTAACAATTATACAATGATGCTGAATTTTTGTAGAATTTCTTTTTTAAGGGAGAAATGTTTTTTGGAGAGGGGGTTTAAATTCCACTGGACACGTTGTATCAACCATCATGTTACTTTTTCTTTAGCGTAATCAGTCAGTCAAATAAATATCGAGGAAAAAAATTGTTGAAAAAAATACGCTTTGACTTTTTATGAATTGAACTGCAGTTGAATCAACTTTTCATTAACTATTCAAATAGATTTGTTTTATTTCAAGGTATGATTTCCATTTTTAGCCTTTTATTTAAAATATGCATGTCAAAATCGAAACAAATGTCACATTTTAAGCTCAGTTTCTATAAATTTATTTTAACAAATGAGGTTTACCTTTAATAAAATATAATAAAAAAATTCGTATTTCAGACCATTCTATTTATTGAAACAACAAATCAGTTTTTTTTAGAAACGATTTCTGGGAGTGATGTTTTACTTAAAGCTAGTTGCTGTTTCAAACATGGAACTGACAGGAGGTTATGTGCTGGCCATATCAGATTTTTAATGTACAGCAAGAAATGCAATCTTTGATCGTTTTCGCTACATTATACTATTAAAGGCACTCCCGTCGATGTGCTATTTTGATTTAGAGTGTCAGCACATTCATTTATCAACTGAGAAAGTCTAAGTTTCGATTCTTGGCGAAGGAACGATTGATTTCTGAGGATTTTCACTCTGAAGTTCCTAAAGATTCTACAGTACAAATTTAAGTATAAAGTTTATAAACGCTAGTATGAGAAGGTTTCCAATGGTTTGTGAAATGAAAATAAAAGTTATGAACCCAGATAAATTTTCTAAGGTTATCACAAAATTTACCTTGAAAACTTTTTGGCGATGTTGCTTTCACACTAGCTGGTTGTTGTTATGACTCATATAATTTTTCTGACAGGAAACATCATAACAAAACCTTAAATCTTATCGTGGCGAGGAGCACATGATAGCGTCTGTCGTTGTTATGACCCTTGGGTACCTAATAGGTGATACTACGACTTTGTCCATTTCCACCCTAATTTTGAAGGAAAATTCCCGGGGCGGGCGGATCCAAGAAAGTCTCAATCCTTATCCCTTATTATCAATTCCCTCAAGAGAACCTTCGGCTCGCTTTGTGTCCCCACCTCCGATGACGTAAAGACTTTATACACTTACAAACATCCAAGCTTTCCCTAGGATTCGAACCCAAGACCAACGCTATGGCGACTAGCATCGCTAATTATTCACACGAACTGATTAATTTAGGTAAATTTATGGAGCTGATATTTTGTTTGTATTATAGACATGTAATGAACTGAAACCGTATTATTAAATTTTAAGTGATTAAGATTAATCTAGAAATGAAAGCATATGCATAAAAAGGAAAATAATTTAAGAGGTTGTTAGATTTATAGGGAAAGCAACGAGATCACTTACTCAAACCTACTAAAATCTCGCTTTTGTATTTCTCGCGGATTCCTGTGTAGTTTTATGTAACACAGTATGTTGTTCCTCGAAGCCGAGAACTGACTTAATTGTTTCATCAGTTCCACAGGTGATGAAAGAGTAGCTAATTGTGCTATTATCTCGCTTTCATAAAAACTTATGAGGATTCGCAAATAAAGCGATTCAACTGTGAAAATTATTTCAGTTCCTCAAACAAATGCCCCTTTTGATGTTTATTCACATATAAGGCTTTTTAATTTAAATTCAACCAAAGCTTAAATAGTGGAAATTTAATTTCACGATAAACCAATAAATTAAGCATTTTGCGCTGAATCTTAACTGGTCAAATTCATTCGTATGCCGCTATTGTGCTTAATTTATTCTCCTCCTTCGCCTTGGTCTGAAATAATTTGTATGCTGTTTCAATTACTGCGTATGTGTGATTCGCTCCTTTCTTTTTGCTTCTTAGGAAATGGTCTTTTCCTGATGGCGAATTTTTTTTTTTTTTTT
>KK115279.1:175392-211540 GCA_000611955.2 Stegodyphus mimosarum | reverse complement strand
AAAAAAAAAAAAAAAAAAAAAAATGTGCTTAGAGATGTTTCTGATTTCGAAAGCTATTCTAGCAATTAAGCATAAAGCTGTACGTTTCTGGTACTTCTTGTTAATGTTTTGATCTGTGATTGAGTAGGTACGAGCTGTAAATGCTGGTATCTTGTCCCAAATTCGGTTTCATGCGAATGTGTAATATGAACCAGTTTCCCTTACAACGTCTTTTACGAAGCTTCTCTCCTAGTAGTTCCTAGTGGTCATAAACTAGCTTAGCTCGCATTCTAGTTACGCACCGCAGTGGGCGCAAACGAACGCGCTCGCAATATGAATTTATTACTGACAGATATCGCGCATATTTGGGAAGAAAAATTGCTTAATCTCGCAACTGCCGAAGTGTTTAATTTGATTGAAGACTGTTTCATACATGAAACCGTATTCACTTCCATCACACATCATGAATTGACGCATGTGGCTTAAACGCATTAAACTTTGTGAATTTGATACATATTTCGCGACTATTTTGTTATTCAAAAAGTAATTGCACCAACACACATCTGCTTTCATATGTTTCTCTTTATATAGCTGTCTTTCTGAATTTATCTTAAAATTTCTTTAGAAAATTCACATTAGAAACAGACGTGTAACTTTCATATCAATCACCTTAAAATCAATGAACGAAATGTCATAATATTAGCGGAATTAAGTGAGCTTTTAAAACAGCTGCATTTTTTATCAGTTTTTTTTTTCCAATACGAAGAAATATTTATCTTAGTACTTCCGCAACAAATTTTAATTTTTGTTTGTTTGTTTCTTTGATATTAAACATTTTATTTTATTGCTTTATATAAACACGAGAATAATTCCGAAAAGTAGAAGTCATGTTATTCTTTGCATTTTACTTTTGGCAGAAAATGAAACCAACATTATGAACTGCTTAACATTCAGCAATGGTATAAGCTTCAATAATAATCGTAAGTGTATCCAACTGCAAATTCAATATCGGCAACATATTCGGAGGCAAATTAAATATGTATACATCAAGACTTGAACCATGGTTCGAAACATTCAAAAACCCGATTTGAACCATTCAAAAACTAAATAAATTAGCAATAAAATAGCAATAAATTTATTTGAAAAATGGAGTAAAAAACATACGACGCATTTCACGTTTGAGCTTCTCTGTTTGAAGCCACATATTTGTAAAAAAGATAGTAATATTAAATTAGCTAAATCATGCTTAATAGTTTTGTTGTTTACTTCTTTAACACTACGTTGAATTAAAGGTAAACTGAGAGGCGACAGCGTGACTGAGCAGATGACTTGAAAAGATGGTTCGTAGTCTACTAGTCTTAACTAGAAAACTAGATAGTCTATTACATATGGCAGAGAATGAAATGCAAATTCAATAATGTAGCGCAGTTTGTATTCCTTTAAGTAATATATTTTAAAAGGATGTTTCTAGGTGCATTTCATAGTTGAAAATTAACAATCACAAATCCTTTTTTAAAAAGACATTTGTAATTTTTCATAGTTATTTTGCCGCCTCTCTTAGCTATTCACGTGAGGCTCACCCTTGTCCCAGCTCTGATAAGAAGCTGTAAAATTGTAGCAGGTTTTATCTTCAGACTCCTTACTATGTCAGTGGATAAAGCTGCGACAAATTGGTAGTTTCTTCTGGGGTTCTTGAAATGTGTTCAAATGTCTGGTTGCACTGGGTTGTGAATTTCTCCGTGTGATAACTAAATATGAGTCAATTTCCCGCAGGAAATCGCTAACCAGCGGCCTGAATCATAGGTGGCTAACGTCGGTAATTCGTCCGGTGATCGGCTGTCGTCGTACAGGCTGGCTGCTTGGCGTTTTTGTAGTTTGTTTCATGTGTAACGTGAATGCGAATTGGTTTCTTTTAGATAGTCCTCTACGCAGGTAGGTAGTCCTCAAATACTTTGTCATTGTCAATTAACCGTTGATAACCTATAAAAAGACCTCTATGAAGACTTCTTTTCAAAGCAAAGTGCTTTACCGCAGTTAGTTAATCTAAATGTACCTAACTTTAAGGGCAAAAATTATTCTGCAGAAGTGGGCGCTTATTTCAATATGGACATTTTTTCAGCTTTTGTTCAGATTGCGTCTAAAACATGAAATTTTCATCCCCCAGTTATTTATATATATATTCTGCTAGGCATTCAAACTTTCCCTATTTCCAATATTATGAAAATATTCGAACAACATGAATGAATAACATGCAATTTAATGATGGTTCTCTTGCAAGCATATTTCGTTGATAGAAATGTAAATGTATTTACAGTACTCTTTTTAATGAATTATTTTTTCAAATTTATTATAAGATGGCCCTTTGAAGCTGCATTAAATGCCTTAAGCTAAATCGCAATTATTTTGGGTAACCTGCTGCTTGATTTATTACGAAGTCTGTCTGCTTTTCGTACTTTTAAATGCGAATTAACAATTACTATTTGAGTATGTACGTAGCTTTAGTTTTAATGTTTAGACTGTTTAAATTCCCATTTACACTATAAATAAAAAGAGAATTGGGAGTGGCAAGTTCGAAGGGCGAGTGCTAAGTTTTATAAAATACCATGGCGATTGCTTATTTCGAACTTGCTAAGATTTGTTTAGTTTTATTTCAGCATTGCTTATCGATCATAGCGAAACAAATTATTTGCACGTTTTTCTTCTGGTGACAAATTTCTTCGCGATGTTTACTTCATAATCGATATAATTTTCATTTTGAATGAATCCTAATTATGTTCGAGGTTGAGGAGAAAAAACGTTTCCCATGAATTCGATGAAACGCAGTTCGTCTGTGATCAATCACCATTCACTCTGTACTTTTCTAAATTGCATTTCTTTGTTCGAATAAAGAAGAGAGAATAATTGCCTGAAATCGAATTTTAAAATTTTGGATTTCCTGAAAGATGTAAGGTTTTTCTTTTTTTTTAATTTCATCTGTATAATTGTCCATTATTTATTTTTTTTCCCACCCAATTTCGCGATTTTCTACATTCTGCGATGAATTTTGGACTACAAAATAACTGAAAAATGGGTGTGAATTGAAAATTTGCGGTTGGATAAAGATTCAGTTATTCACACTACATCAGGCTGAAACATGTAATTTATTTTCTTCATTCACATGCATTGTCGGCGCTTTTGTTATTTCTCTTTCCTCTGGGTTTTCTTTTCCTCTGGTAAAGTGACCTCGTTCCGAGAAAACCAGTTTTTATCAACCTCAATCTTCATTTACTCAGAGGCCTAAAATACATTCACGAATGGAAAGAAGAAAAGTGAAATTTTTTTAAAGAAATGAGGCCGAACAAAACGTTTTTTAAACACCATTATTCAAGGTTAGTACTTTGCTTCCTGCTTGTAAATAACCATGGGAAATTTACTACGACCTCAGGAAAACAAACCTGCCTCTACAAGCAATTTTACTAATATTTTAATGGAATTACGAAAAGAAGAAACTTGAGTGTATGATTTTACGCCTATGTGTTTTAAACCTTTGTTTTATCTGTTACATTGACTTGTTAAATGAGAGATTTCGTTAAAAACATATTGTATGCTTGATTCTTTAAAAATGTATTGTATAACTGTGGTTACGATAATAACTATTTGCGTCTTAATAATCTGTAGCTGGAATCTCTGCTATGCATATAAATTTCCGCACTGATTGCTTTTACTGTCACAAAATAAACATCTTAAATTTTAAACTGTAGTATATCTGCTTTGCTTTACAGAAAACGAATTTTTTTGTTAGTAACATCAAGGCACGCAGTCGTTACTCTTGTTCGCGTTGTTGGTTTGTGAGTGAAGAATTTGACTTATAATTAAGGTTGTTTGTCGAGTCCTAATAAAGGATACTACAAAATGTGTTTATATTAATTCCATTTTCATTATTATCATAATTTTTTACTACAATTTTAGAATTAATATTTATGTGAACAAACAATTTTTTAAAGCTTCGAAAACAAATAAAAAAAGCTTTATTTCTGTAATTTAGTTAATAATATATTAACTCGTTGAACACAAAAGATGCATTATTAGAATATTCATTAGAATTAAATTAGAAACGTTAATTTAAAAAATGTAGAAAACTTAAAAGAATTTGAAACTTTTAGATTTTAGAAAAACTAAAGTTTTTTTTTTTTTTTTAATTATATTTGTTCTGATTTTTGGCAGACTTGTGAACGTGTGTATCACTTTTATTTTTGGGTAAATTCTGAACAACATTCCTTCAAATTAAAATATATAAATAACTCATTTTTTTTTTTTATAATTCGACTGAACACCTATTTCGTTCATTTATCCATACATGACACTAATTATTTCACAGTATGCTGTTATTTTAGGAATTAAAAACGCACACGAAACTATTTTTAAAACCTTTATGTAATTATAATCAGCACTTTTTAAAATCATGTACCATTTGCTACAGGATGTTTTGGATATTGTAAGATTTTGAATTAGTGTTACTTCATTAGAACTCAAACATATTTGAATCCAGCCTTTTTTTTTTTTTTTAGCTTCGAATCTTTAATAACTTCGACAAATTTGCGGTGTGCCGGAAAGGAATTATCTAACCGACTTAAAACTGATAATCTGCCAAATGTAGAATTTTTATCAAAGCGTTCTAAGTAAGTAATTTGTTGCAGAAAGAAATAATTTAGTCTTCAATATCTTTGAGATTGTGCATTATCTATTTTTTTCAAACGCTGATAAACTTGAAGGCCAAAAAAAGCCCCATCATATCGAGATTTAAGCTTATTTTTTAAGTTAGTCAAAACATTGAAAATAACTGCACCAAAAATTTGCTGTTCTAAATTTTGGTCTTCAACGGCTAAGCTGAATATCGACATTAAATGTCAAGTGAATAATAAATATATTTCGATAATCGATGTGATTTCTATGGAATTTTCATCAATTAGAAGCAGTTTGAATAACTGTTTAGAACAATCAGTTGGTATGCTTAAGAAAGGAGAACTTTAGTGATTTTTGAATTTCGAAATTAAGGACATTTGGCATTTTTTCTGAACTCAAAAAAGAATAAGGGTAGGAAAGCTGATTAAAGGACTGTCTTTCCAGAGAAAGACGGTTGGTAACCCTACCTATAAACGACAAGTTGGTTATTTTTTTAAATGGGTGCAGCAGATTCTTTTTTTGTTTACGTTTGTTTCTGTGTCATACAGACGGGAAAGTGGTTAGTGACTCTGACTACCGTACATAAGGGCTCGGGTTCGAATACCGGTGAAGGCATGGATGTAAATTGTTTGTCCTATTATAGTAGGTAATAGTGTTCGCCTATTTGTGACTCCATAATAAAATGACCACCGCGTCTGACCTTTCTAGTGACCAAAGCCTAAAATGGCTTAAGCCCACCATTAAGAAAAAAAAGGGGGGCTTATGTTTGTTAGGTTTGTTACTTTCGCATGTAATTTACTTACTCTAAATTCGGATTTCTTTATGAAGCTATCTATGGCTTTGATTTATTATTTTACAGTAGTGAAGTTCGGAGAGTAAATAGAAGCTGATTAGTGCTCATACGTTTGTAGATCAAATGCTTATAAAATATTACATAGCGCTTTATTCTTCAATGATTTAGCACTAAATTTCATGTGTTAAACTTCAGAACTTCTTCTATTTTTGAAAGTTTAATCCAAAGAAATATTCGAAGGGAAAGTATTTCTCATATTTGTTTAAAAAAATGGTAGTTTTGTAAAATGTAATTTGTATTAACGATATTTTCGTATTTTTTAGTCCTTTGGACCTAATAACCAAATTTTCGCTTTTAAACATCTCTGAATTTTAGTTTTTGAATTTATTATATTATCTGAAAATCATACCTCTCAGCGTCTGAAGCCTCGTGGCTATAAAATAATGAGCTACTGTGTTTGATAACATTCCGTGCACATTTGAAAATAAAACTGTTGTGTTGCTAAAACTGCTTGAAAAAATAATTAACCTGCTTTTTCTTAGAAAACGGTAACCGTTTCAAAGTAGCACTAACTAATAACCGATATACGTTTCATGAATAATGACAATCTTTTTCGTAAATATTAGCAAATTTGATTAAAATTTTCAAAAAAGATTTTTTTTCACATATTTTTAATATGTTTAATAATACTTGCAGTCTGATCATTCAGTCTGATCGTACTTTTAGTCTGTTCATTCAGATTACAGCTTTGATAGTAAACTAGAAAATTTGCATCATGCACATGCGATATGCATTCTGAAAGGTGCCATAAACGAGTATATTTGCAGTGCCAACGAGCGGAATACTTGAAGATACCATAAAGGAATATACCTGCATTGTAAAAATGCAAGTCTATGAAGGAGTGAAGTCAGTTTTTGGTGGGAGTAAGAAATTAACACGCACTTTATTTTTAGCATAGCTTATATGAAGGTGGTGCTCTTTAGAATCGAAGAAATATGGTAGTGAGACTTACATTAT
Source organism: Stegodyphus mimosarum (assembly GCA_000611955.2). NCBI lineage: Eukaryota > Metazoa > Arthropoda > Arachnida > Araneae > Eresidae > Stegodyphus > Stegodyphus mimosarum. Next base: position 205,089 of record KK115279.1, on the reverse strand, counting down.
GTAATATTTTAATAACCTTATTATGCATTTTGCTGAATATCCTTCCAAATGCCTGCTAATATCTTAACCGTTATCGTCGTCCTTGTAGGAGTGACATGGTCTGTTCGAAATTTTTCTTCTGGTCCGAATTCGAGTGATACCGCAGTTAAAACTTTAAATGAAGATAACACCAACTATTGCCGTTATATAAAAACCATGATTCTTTGCTTTCGATGGCACTGGTAAAATTAAAAAAGAAAGAAACATCTGAAATCTGGTAAAGTTGCTATCAAGTTTTATTATTATTATTAGGTATGTAGAGGTACGGAAGTTAGAAAGAAATTTTGTAACCAAAGCACACAAGATATGGCAACTGAAACGTCTTTTATTAATTATTCTAATAATACAAATGTGAATAAATTTACTGCCATCTAAACGTATCAAACTAATATCAAGAAGTGCGTATCATTCTTAAATGACTCACTTTGTTGCATTTCCATTGTTTATCAACAATATGGAAACTAACTGAAAGCTGTTTTGCTTTGCAAATCAACAACTGCTTCCTGTTGCCTGAGCAGGATTTTTTGAGCAAATTGAAAACATTTCTACCTCTTTCATGAGTTAAGGCATTCAAGATACGGCATTGAAAGATTTTATATTTCCAGTACTCGGCGTCCGTATTAATTTCCTTTCATCAGTGTACTCGTATTAAAATATTTACTTTTTACTCGTAAAATATTTACTCTCAACGACTACAACAAAAACTGAAGTTTCTTCTGAAAGACTATGTCTTCCAATATCCATCCTACACCATTCTAATATCTTTCTAGTCTAAGCGTAGTACTTTAATTCTGTTAGCCATTTGTAGAAACTCTTTCTTATATTTGGTTGTTGGATAAGTATGCGAAAAAAAACGTTTTCTTTGCGACACATAATTCGTAAATGTAATAAGTCTTAAGTTTACATGCATGAACTGCATTATAAAATTAAATCTCAATTTTAAATCTGAGACATTTTATATCTTATTACGAGAGATCGCTATCCTAAATCAAGTGTAAGATGATTCTGTTCGAGTAGTGCTTCCAGAATTAAACAGCTTCTGAAATTTAATTCATGTGTATGGAGCACTTAACGATTAGATGGCATCGGGTTTTCATTATGCATACCCAACTTTAAATGTGAAAAACTCATCTATAACACAAGGTAATAGAATTAGGGTTATCTTTATTGGAAAGCGCCTTCGTGAGAAAACCAAATAATAAGATTCTGTAAATGTTTGGTCTTTGCAGATATCTTACACTGCGACATCTGACCTGAAAAATTCTTAACATTGGTCAACATTTCATTTAGAACTGCTTTCAAGATTTGGAAGGATTTGTATTGCTGTTTAGTAGACCTTATTTGTACGAAATTCGCACAAGAAGAAATCGCTAGGATTCAGATTAGATAAACATGGACCCCCCCCCTTATATCATATAGCATTGTTCTTCATGGTTGTTTTACTGATAGATCCATATGCACTTTCAGTCGATCCAAAACCGAGACTTGTGTTTCGAATTTTGAATTAAGCTATTTAATGTGAAACAGGATGATCACAACTTGTTCTTTTGCTTTGTTGATAACTTGCACAGTGTTCCCGCTTGGGATTCAATGTGTGAATAATATGTATATTTCAATTAAAAGTGCTCTGTCACCTCATTTCTTTTAAAACTGAAAGAAAATCAGACAAGCTCTTGCTGCCATGTTACCTTTTACTCATTGGAAAGTTGGAGAAAAATTTAATGTCATAAGCCGTTATTGAGTTATTTGTATCCAGATCTGATTGTGCATTAGTGAACATCTGCTAAATATGCCTTTACTTGAAAGATACATGCAGCACATGCTTATATATTATTTTACGTATCTACTCAAAGAGAGCAGTATTTTTTAGAGATACAATGTATTTATTATTAGCATATTAGTCGTGCTTTAAATTTTAATAAATTTACAAATAATTATGACTTTAATTATTTGTCCGAAAATGTGAAATTGTGTTGATTTATAAAATTTAACAAACGCAAAGCGTACATGATAAAAGTCTTCAGTTTCGTGATTTATTTATGTATAAATGTGTTGCAATAAATACCGAGGCTCGTGAACTGGGGGTGGGGAGCTCTTTAAAATTCGAATTAAGTGAACGAAGTCCCCCTCTCAAAAAATATTTAACCATTTAATCATTCGGTCTTAGAGTGGTTAATTTGAAAATTCTGTGTGGAAACAAAGAAACTGATAAGTTTAGAGTAGTTGAAATTTAAGTTTTCAAAGAAAAGCCCACTTCTTTTATTACGATCAAAAGAAATGTTTCAGCTAGTAATGTTTAAAAGGTGTAACTGAAAAAGGGAGCTATTTAATTAAGTAATTCCATTGCTCAGTTTCACATTTACCGCATTTGTGCCTCTGTGCACATTCTGCATTGCATATGTCTGAATATTGCATATGTCTGAATATAACTGAATGTTGAGAAGGAGGAGAGACGAACCGCAAATACTGCTTAGATATTTTACAGTAACTTTATTGACCACAACTCAGTTGAATTATACAATTAATAAGCAACACGTTGTTAAATAGCTATCTTTTGAATATAAATTGTTGTCCAATGAATTATCTAATTTCTTGGGCATCTGTTAATGTCAATACTCCTTCTTTTGAAGGGGATGAAAACTTGGCTGTGAGTGAGATCTTTCTAAAAAGGAGAAAGAGCAGCAAAAGATAGTTAAGTTACATTCAGTACAGTTTGAAGGATCTGAGTTGTTTAGTTCGGAAAAGCATTTTGCTGTGCTAAGAAAAGCAAATTCTCTTCAGAAATATGTTATTGCATACTGAAATAAGACATGATTCCGCGATGTAATAATAATTCTTCTATTAGTAATTTTTAACGTTTTATCATGGGTAGAGGTGCATGTTTAAGAAAAACCCCTCTTCGGGAAAAAAATGCTGCAATTTACCACTTGCCAAATTCTTTTGATTTTTTTTTTCAACTTTATATAAATGGGAAATGCGTTTTCAAATTCTCCGTGAAGTAGTTTTCTGACGGAATTACTATCTCATTAATTTTTTTTAGTGCAAAACTCGTGTTAAAAAAAGTTTGATTCCAGAAATTATAGATGGAAGATGTAAAATAACAAAATTAGTCGACTCGAGAGAAAGACATTTGGAAACATTTGACTCTGCAATCATATCGTACACAGAGTCATAATATGGAAAACGTTTAACTGTACAGAAGTTAGCATTAGCGTGAAAGTTTATTAGCGTACTGATAAAATATATATTCAAGATGAATTTTAAAACCCTAATGTCGACCAAAAGTGTTGCGAAATCATTTTCCATTTCCTTTATGTGAAGTTATATCAGGTAAAATACAAAAATTGCATGCGCCGATATTTTTCTCATAAATGACTCTGTATATATTTTTTTTTCCAGGAGGAGACGATGTTCAACAACTTTGTGAAGCCGGTGAAGAAGAATTCCTGGAAATAATGGCTTTAGTAGGAATGGCTAGTAAGCCACTGCACGTCCGAAGGCTTCAGAAAGCCCTCCAAGAGTGGGTTAGCAACCCAAGTAAGTACTTAAAAGTCTTTCATTGGTATGTTTCTCCAGCTCATGAAATATATCAGTTGCCTTTATCAATCCTTCTTCTTTTAATTGTTCTTACTGAACAGCACAGATACTTCTTTCTATGAATTATCCTTATTTACCTATAGCTTGCCTTAAGTGTCTGGTTATTCTGCAATAATATGAAGGGAGGTAGTAATACAATGCTGTTACAGTTTTGTATTGCCTTTTCCTTTTAATATGTTTGTTGTATTTTTGCAGTCTAATTTTATTTAATGTACTTTCTCACGTGGTTGCACTCTAAAGCACTCTTAATTCACTCTCTCTTTCTCTCTTTTGTTCATAAGAGAATTTTACATTGTTCGCATGAAAATAATACATTTGGTGTTGCCCATTAGATTAAATTCAAAAATCCGGATTTGGAAATGCAGTTCGTTAAACAGCAAGATTTCTTAAAATTCTTATTTATTGAAAATTTTAAATATATTTGACATTTTTATAAACTTTTATAGAACAGGTAAGTTTTAACGTATTAGACACCTATGCATTAGACAAAATAATTAAACTGCTAAGATGTGACGCCAGCTGAATGAAGTAGCTAAGTCTCTCAAAATGATCTCATCTTAATCTGACATGAATTATTTAAAAACTAAAAAGCCCTAAAAAGAGCTCGCACTTCTCAGGGCTTTCTTGTTTTTAATATGTAAGCGTTTAAGCTTTTGAGTGGCTATGTACGATTTATTTTTCTCCTAGCCTTACTGTAAAGGCTTAATTGGCATGCAAGTATATTCTATTTCGTTTGTTGATTTTGTGCAATTTATGTAGCATACCTTATGTAATTAATTTTTTAATAAGTCGAGAATAAGCCTCCCGAATGTTTGCTTCATTTCCTGAAGGAAATCATCGTCAAATATTCGTTACTTTTTGTTTGGTCGTCATTTAATGCCTTACGCCATACTTTATCATTTTTATTTTGGTTTCGAGATTTTTTGTACTCTGTATCGAATTTCATTTCATCGTGGAAGACTGAAATTCGACACTACTAATCAAAACTACTTACAAAACTGAGATTTGTAATACTATCAATTTCAGTTACATTTCATGAAATTCATCACTAACAATCAAAATCATTTACAAAATTGAGATTTGTATTACTATCGATTTCAGTTACATTTCATGTATTGTTTCATGAAATTCATCACCCATAATCAAAACCATTTATAAAACTGAGATGTGTAATACTATCAATTTCAGTTACATTTTCATGATATCGCTCTCAAACAATTCATCAAAAATATTAACGAAAACATCATAATCGAGGAAGTTATTGACACTCTGAAAAAAAGTTATGTTGCGTTCTGCAAGGTGAGATCAGCCTTCGGAGTAAAAACTGTGTTCACCTTAAAAAGTCATCTTTTAAACCTTCTCCATTTAGTACGAAAAACCACTCTCTACCCGCTGTTTTATTGATAGTGTCTATCGCAAAAAATATTCTCATTCTATTGAAATACGGTTTACTAATACTAAAAAATACCAAATTTTCTGGAGTTGCTCTGAAAAGAGTCTTTAATTTCAGTTAATCATGGAAACAGAGCTATAAGTCCAGGTGATCGTGTATAACTTTAATGGGCATTTAAATTAGTTTATCCTCGGATGATAGTGAAGAAACATACCTGAAGCTATGTTTTTCTTTTTGTTGGCGGAAGGGCAAACTCCATGTATTAGTTTAAATGATATGTTAGAAAGAAATTTAATTATGGAACCGCGAACGTTCTCACTTTTATTAGCTGAGGGGAAGGACTTATTTTTTTTTCCTTCGGAAACTATCAAGCTGTAGTCCTACAGTCAAAAGTGAGACTGAGCTTAGCAAATAACCTTTGTATACTTTGCCAAAATTTAAATAACGCAATCCAACCTTCGGGAAGCTTAGCTTTATTTTGTTTTTCTGAGGTTTTCTTCGCCTTGGCTCAAAACAAGTTTATCAGAAATTCTTCATGTAAACATTTTTAAGTAATGATAATTATTTTTCTTCGTCACCGTACACACAAATTTTACAAAATAGCAATAGCAGAACGCTTATCTGTGATAAAGAACATTAAAGTCGATTTTAGAGATGATTAAATGAAAAAGAAAGAAAATATCGACTTCTTTTCCATACTTTATAATCTTATGCACGATAAATTTTCTATTACGAAGCCAGCTGAAAATAAATAAAAGAAATGTAGACTGCTGTATTGTTGCTTGTTCTTCTAATTAACCTGCTTTGTGTGTGTGTGGAAAATCTTTTTTCCATCATCCTAAATAGATAGAAATTTAATAGTCAATACATAATGACCAGGTATTAGTTGTCACTGTTAATAATAATAGTACTTTTTTAATATTAAATTACTATCACATTCTGTAAAAAAAAATTTGGAAAATGTGCCTTTCTCTTATTGATATCCAATGGTTGCAATGTTGTTCCGCTCTTAAACTAAAATTTTCTTCTTTTTGCTTTTTTCTGTTCCCCCTTTTGGCATTCGTTATTTCTTTGAGGAATCCCTCTCGAGATAAACAATCGCTACGGTCATTTTCCATTTGTCTCCCCCTCTCCCAATTTAATCAAATGTTCCCATTTTAAGTGTGAAGAAACAAATATCAAATCGTAAAGTTTTTTATTTTGAAGTGAAATAAATAGCTATAACTTCGTTCTTTTATGGAATATTTAGGTTTTTGGATTTGTCATGAAGATCCGCGTTTTAACAGCATTTAGTAGCTAAATCTGTATAATTTTAGTCTCTATTTTCATAAATTTACATTCATTAAGATGATATTTACAATTATTAAAGAAAGTAAAAAAGTAAAATATCTTGGCTTATGAGCTAGTATGTATTAAGTGACAAAAAATCTCATGGCCGTATAAAGCCGGTCATGCCACTCAGAGGGTTAAAAATTGGTACTGAAAACACTTAGTCCGAAATGTGAGGAAGTTCATGTAGTTAAGTTCAATCCGAAAAGAATTATTGGAGAAAATCTGAAAGTATTTTTAAAAAGATCTTCGCATAATATGTCAAAATTTGTTTTCAAATTATTCTGTCCTGTACAGAATTCTAATGATCAAAAACACTTTTTAGATTATTAGAGTTCTGTAAAGGTATTTCATTTCTCAGATGCACAAAAATTTATTTCTGGTTAAATTTATTTTTATATTTTTGTTCTTTTTTTTTAACTTGGTACAAATATTTTTAATTGTTGAAATATAGGAATGCCCCTTCTCTGTTATTTCTATTCAGCTTGATCAGACTGAAACTTGAAAATGTTATTAGATTAAAAAGTGAAGCAGAAAACTTTGGAAGCATATATGGAAGGGAAAAAAAAGGGGGGGTGAACTTTTTAAAAGTATTTTTGCAAGATTGGTTTTTTTATTATTTATTTATTTTATTTTTATCTATTTATATATTATTATTTTTGTTTTTTGCTTAATTCTTGTAGAGTGAATCATTCTACAGTTAGATGCAAAAATTACTACCGCTTCTGGAGGTGCTAAAATTCTTACACTTACTGTTACTAGTTTGAGTTAAAACCCTTATTTAACGAAGAACATTTCTATGTTGTCTTTTTATATTTTTGAGTCATTTATTTGGTAATAAATACTTGTAGTTTTCTAAGGTGCTTAAGTTGAAACATTTTGAAATTTACACCTACTTACTGGGGTGTTCGCCTCATCTTGCAACTAAAATGAAACAACGATAGTAAATTTTGTGGTATTCCGCTTTACATAATTTTATTTCTCTCTTCCCCAATCTTTTCTCGACTACCTTTATTATACAAAAATATTTTTGGTAATTTAAATATTTATGTAGTTTCATAGTTTAACATTTTAATTGTTTCAAAATCTTTTTACTAAAATAGTTAGTGGAATTACAATTATATTTCCTGTTCAGAAAATTATCCAAAATAATTTTTGTTAGAATAGTAAGTATCTGAAGCATTTCAACCATAACGTGCTCTTGATATTAGAATGCATTTACTGAAGTTTATCATAAAATGTTGCATGTTTGAAAGAAGGTAAGAAGTGCTGAAGTTTTCTGAAAAAGAAAACGAAACCGAAAGTCGATTTCCAAAACAAGGAGGGTGTTCAAACAGACACGTGAGAAATGTCACGTGTCGAATGTTTGTAAGCAGAGAACCCTTTGCGCTATGGCGGCGATGAGGGAGGAGCAGCGAGCCGTCACTCATGCTGCCATCCATGTTGCAGGCGTATACTATTGGACCTTGGAGAGTAGGAGGAGCATCGTGGCCTTCACGTACTGAAGATGATAGTGGGTCTCTTCTTAATCAACTGTTTGTTCACTGGGTGCCGAATGGAGGGGAAGCGGATCATCCCCCCTATCGAAGGTGCTCTTTGTGTGGGATTGTATTCCAAAGTTGTCAAAGTTCTCTTTAAATGGAGTATTAGGGAGAAATGTTTGTCAACAAATATATTGCGCAATTTTATCACGAAACGCGCCAAAACTTTCGAGAAGCTTTTGCGAGAGATTTTCGAGCGTGGTTCTTAATGCAAAATGTATATTGTTTACGTGTATACATATAGGTTAATCAGTTTGAGTTTTTTTATTATTATCGTGTAATATGGAATCAAATCAAATTTTTGTATATACTTATCATTTTTCGAATTGATTAAATTTTTTGGATCATTTCTCTTGAATTGCATATTTTGGATACTCATTTCCAAAAAGACGCAATTTTGCTCTTTTGTTACACATCTTTTTTTATTATATCTTTGTGTTTTTGTATTTTTTATGTATCTTTTTTGTAATATATCTTTAGCACATGAAAGTGTACGAAATAATAGCTTTTAAAAGCAAATAATAAAACAAAAAAGAAAAGAAAGAGAAAAAAAAAAGGCGCTTTGAATGAAGCATTCCGAATAAGTATTTTTCTACTTGCAGGGAGTTGTTTTTGTATAATATTTATTAGCACGTGTAAATGAGAAATACTTTCCATATGAAATTTTTTGTTGCTTGCTTGAAATCAGTATTTCATCAATAAAAGAGAGCCAGCATTTTAAAATTATCTTGTCTTTGAAAGATTTACGACAATTTCTACTTGGGTTTCTGGGTATTTCGTTTAATGCTTGAAATCCTGTAGCTGCTAAAGTTGATGATTTTAAACTAATTAAAATCCTTTGAAGATTTGCACTCAAAAGATTCATTTTTGTGAGTTAATAATTTTGTAAATATACATCAACCTTAGCTAATGCAGTGAGAGAATTTTTGCTTTCACTTGCTTATCAAAACTTACAAAATTATGTTCATAATTAATTTTTCCATCTCCCTGCGTATTTGCGCTTCATACGTAGTTGTTCGTATGTGCAGAATTGTAATTTGTCTTCACTTCCAACTAAGTACATCTTATATAAGACATAATCACCAAAAGTTCTAGTATACAGTCATCGCTTTTCTTCTAACCTTGCTTTATATGCTTTCATGTCTTTCATACCATCTGCTTCAAAATCTATAATGTAATCATTAATAATTTCCTTGGGAATCAAACTGTGCATTCTGTTTTGTGCAAAACGTAATTCCGGAATTCTAATGAAATCGTAAGGTCTGTATGTCTATGCAGCATATGTATATATATACTCTAAAAGGTAGTTATATATACACATATGTGTAAGGCACGTACATGCAGTATCTGCACAAAATGTTATAACCTTAACGTTTATTTTATAAAATAACAATGTAAAACGATGTGAAGTAGAATAAGCTCACCAGTAATTGTATTTAAGAAAAGTTATACTTAGGTATATATACTTTAAAATTATGTGTATGTATGTATGTATGTATGTATGCATGCATGCATATGTGTCCATATACAAAAGAAAAGAGAGAAAGAGACTATGATGCTTTTAGTAAGAAAATATTTTCCGTATATAAGTTATTGTTTGTTGTAAACTATTTTGGAAAACCCAGACTAAGTAAAATTTAGAAACATTTTCTTTAATGCTATTTCATAAGTGTCAGGAAAAATAGCAATTGCTCTGTGCTAAAATTGTTTTATTTTAATAGCTCATTATATTATTTATTTGCTTTCTTATTTGTGTTAGTCAGTTTCTTTCTCTAAATATATTTATATACTACTGCATATATATTTTACATTGTAGCCGTCATTCTAATATTGCATGTTTTGTAGGTTGCTGTATATTATATGTATTTTATTCCAGGTTAATATTTCAGATTCTAATTTTGTCAACTCTTAATTTATTACTAAATAAGTAATAATTCATTAATAATAATAACTGAATATACGGAAGAGTTTTCCGAATAAAATTTTCATACTGATAAAATAGATATCTGAGTCAGTTGAGTGGTAAGAAAATACATTCATGTATTTATATAAACTCAGTTTTTTTTTAAAATGTTTCGTGATTTGTTATGCATCTATTTAATATGCAAAGTATATTTCCTCTGAAGCGCCGAGTATTGATTTTGTACCTGTATTGGAAACTGTATTATTATTATTTAGTAGCAGTTTATTATTATTTTATTTGAATATAATGTTGTTCATTCTTTCATTGAAAGCTGATGTGCTTTGTTTCGATTGTTTCAGTGGTGTTTTTTCCCTTTGTAGAGTCAGAGGAATAATAATTAAAAAGTGTGCGCTTCCTATCAATTTTAAAACTTACCTTGTGTTGCTTTTGGTCGCTCTATAAAGAAGCATCATATTTTAGTTTTATTTTGCGCAAAATTTGTGGCTTTTTTGACTAGTCAGTATACTTTGAAATAAGATAATCTTGTTTTTCTTGATGGAATACTTCTATTCCTTTCCCCGTCTTTGAATGAGTGTATAATTTTACTTTTTAAAATCATATTTCAGGTAAAAGTTTTTTTTTTGTTTTTTTTTTTTTTTTTTTTTTTTTTTTTTTGTTTTTTTGTATGGTATTCAAACGCATCTTGTCCCTTTTTTACAGCAATGTTTCAAACTCCACTTGTTCCAGCCCTGCCTCCCAGTCACCCAAACCATCATATGGGTAGCATGGGGGGTGGGGTATCTCGGGGCGGCCTCCAAGGCAACATGAGCCAAGCTCAGCCTCCTATGCCCATGAGGCCGAGCCCTCCTATTCCGCCGATGCTCACCAACAATGCTCACTCGTCCCCTTCCCCTGGGCACGGGGCCCAGAGCGCCAGCGGAGGCGGCAAAGATGTGACTTCCCCGTCGCAGATGCAGCATCTTCATCATCAACAACAGCAGCAGCAGCACCAACAGCATCAACAACACCAGCAGCATCTTCATCAACAACATCAGCAGCAGCAACATCATCAGTCCCATGCTCCACCACAGTCTTCGCAGCAGTCCTCCCAGCAGCAGCAACAGCAACAGCAGCAGCAGCAGCAACAACAGCAGCAACAGCAGCCCCCTCCGCCCACCCATAGTCAGTTGCAACAGATGTATTCTCAGTCCTTGCCACCCGTAAGTAGATGATTTTTATTATTGTTATTTATTGACCAAAATATAACGTCTTCTTTAAATACCATCTCTATCCTTCTTATTCTAAAAAGTAGCAGATATAAATGCAACGAGACCCTTAAATCATCTGAAATTACTCGAAAGTGCATGCGTGTTACACAAAATTAAAGCTGTCTTGTTTCACTTACGAATTTTAATTGACATTCGTTTTAAAATAATTATAAACCTCGGATATCTTTCTTAATAGTCGGACAATGCCACATGTTTTTTGCTTGACCTGTTAAGAGTCCTTCAAGAAATTTTCTAAGAATACGTAATATAATTTCCTCAGTGAAATTTTCTTAGTCGCTATACGAAGGAAATAAATACATGTAGCCGATCGGGGGCGGATGGGGCTATCGGGAATTCGGGAACGGAAATTTCCCTTGGCACTGGAGCCTGTGACGGTGCTGATGTTTATGGTTTAATACAGATGTAACATTATTCATAACTCTAGAGTTAATGAAGCAAAAAACAGTAAACTCATATGGAAAAAAATATTTAATGATCATATAAAAAATCGGAAGATAAACAAGTAGTAATCGTCTTAAAACCCTTCATAGTTAACTCGACGCAAATCCACAATTATTGGATCTAATTCTTTACTCCCTTACTTGCTCAAACACGAGGAATTTTCACATCCCGCCACCCGGATGATTCCATAAAATATTATATAGGTATCGGCACCTTTATGCAATTAGGCAAATGTTATCCAAGATTAAAGCCTTCACACGAGTATTCAGGCAGCTTTAATGAGGGTTGCGTTTTTCAATGCTACTGAACTTTGTAAGAGTGTCGGAACACTTGTGCCTTTATGCCGGGGTCTTTGCGAGCGATTATCACCTTCTGAATAGATGCTGATACTTCTGTACAAGTCCTTGGATATTCACCAAAATTAATACTTTCACACGGCGTCCCGGCAACTTGACGAAGAATGCTTTCCTCACGACTGTGAGCTGCGTAATGCTGTCACACTCATTACAACTGTCAGCACCCTGTGCTTTTATGCAATGACATCCTTGCGTCCTTGGCGAAATGTGGGCAACTGGAAAAGATGCCGCACTTTTTCAAGTTGCCCGCGTTGATTAGACCAACCCTATCTGCCCCTAAAGCCGATTCGCTCATCGATGAATAACTCTTTTTTAGTACACATACTCATTAAAATTCATATATTAATACTTTTGGTAGAGTAATAGTCTACGAAAAATAAAGCTCATTAGTCTTTCCTGAGAATAGTTGCTGAAATAAACGAATTTGATTGTAACAGCTTTAGACGACAATTAATATAATTTTAGATCACGCTGATGATTTTAGTCTACTCTGGAGATTATCCAGCATTAAATATTTTAATCTACACGAGTTAATATTAGAACTGAGTTTTGCGGTAGGAATTTCGAAGCCTCATCTTTATTCTCGATGATGCTGTGCTTGAAGTAAATTGACAGAAGGGATATAATATATATAATTTGTTTGTATGTTACTGGCAAAGTATGATACGCTGGCATTCTATAGAATACCTAGGTAGTTTATATAATGCCTGGCATTTTTAGGCAAAATATGAAATATGAAAATTATTATATACTTTTCCTATGCATTATGTAGAATGACAAGTGCTCTTTAGGCATAGTATGAAGAATAGGTCATGATAAGACTATTATTTAAAAGACGTTCATTTCTCAAAAATACAAATTTTTTGAAAAAATAATGAAAGAATGCCGTAAAAATTGTTTATTCCAAACATATAAAAAAATTAAACTTGTACGAAACAAAATTTATGCTTTTCTTATTAAAGAAAACAAAATTTTCACGGAAAAAAAAAGTAACGTATCTGTTGCAACATGGTAGGCTTAAATGATATTTTGAAGTCGCTTCATTGCTTTTTTTCACACAAAGACATTTCATGTTTCGGCACTTTGTTTCACACATACGCTTGACAAATCATTTGCCAATTCCATCGGACTGAGCAACTGACGATAGAGGCATTTCGTGGTCAGGAATACGTTCAAGTCTAAGCAAATTCTTAGAACATAAAATGAACTGTCATATCGTATATAGTCGTATAAAATTTCTTCAGAAGTTCGAAGTGAGTTGAAACTATCCTCTATCACACTCATTACAACTGCTAATATTTACAGGAATTACTTTATAATTTCTCTAGGCATTTTATACAATATGGAGATGTATTTCATGCTTAGTCGGTTTGTCTAGGCAATGTATGAAATTTTTAATCATTTCATGCGCAGCCAGCCAATTTTCGGCATTCTATAAAATGCCTAAGTATACTATAAAATGCCGCATTTTGTACTTTGCTGGTAACATGTATAATCTCAGTAACAACACATGCAAAGAATGTTAAAGGAATAAAGTATTTGTTAATTAATTGTAACAGTAACAGAGTCATTTGAGAGTATTTCCGCTCCTTAATAAACGCTAGCATATTCATATCATTATAAAATCGATTAGATGATCGTAAAACAGATTATGATTTAAAATTTTGAGTAAATTGTATTTTTATTATTACTTGTCACTGTTCATTATTTTTATTGTTATTTCTTGCTGTGCATTTTATTATGTATCTGTAAGCTGCTGAAATTATATGATGAGTGTTATTCAGTTTTTAATATGTAGTGCAATTTCCTGCGATGTTAATTCTTCTTTAAAGAAATGTGTGTTTAAATACTGACTTGCCTGTCAAGTGCAGGTTAAGTGATAGAATTTGCTTCAGATGTTCCGATAGATAAATAAGTAGGAAAATTATTTTCATTCAGTCCTTCCATAATAATTATTAAGTGTTATTAATTTTTATGGAAAGTCGATAATAAAGAAAGCTAGTCATTTTATGGCGGGCTATTTGAGCATAATTCCGAATCGTGATACGAATTAATATTATTGATGAGTGAAAAATTTATTTTTTATTAGAAATCTGCCTCCTTTTTAGTTAATTTACCTACATTTTGATAAATTTATGATTTTATAAAATGTATCAACATGTGAACAAATGATCAAACATAAATTTGAGCAGCAAAAATTTAAAATAAAGTTATCCAATTTGATCTCCTTTGGTAGCAAAACTAGTATCCAGTCCTAACGTGTTAAGCGAATTATCGCTACACCTGAAGTTAACGATAGAATCTTGAAAAGGTTTTAAACAACCTTTTAATTAAAACGAAACTTGAACATAAACGTACGTGTCGTGCTTAACGAAACACTACTAGTGGTGATGTAACTTAAAAGTTACAATTTAATTTAAATTCTTAAATTGAGCTGTAACTTAGGTAACAATTTAATTTAAGAACTAAACTAAGCCTAGTAATCAAAGACTACACATTTAATTTGAAATACTAAGCTGGCTGAGAATTTTTCACCGGCGTACTACAGCAATAACGCAAATCCGAAGAATCACAATCTTATCAAAACTGGGGAAACCTAGTAAACCTAGTAACGTGGCCTCTAGAGGCAGAAACGCGCTTTATCTTACAAACCGAAACCCTCGAATTAAATACTCACTAATTTATTTCATTTCTGGTGAAGAAACGGAAAATAGAAGTTACAGTAAAGATCTAAATCGTAATAACTGGTTACTTAAAAAATAATAATAACCCTGCAAAGTAACATATTTAATCGAGTTGCGTTTCTTGGTTTAGCTGTTTTTATGTTCTTTCTCAATGACCATTGTACTCTTTTTCAAGTTTTTTTATAATTTAATTAGTAATTCTACTGAAAATTCCGCATAAATTACTGTATAAATGTTAAGATCTTTTTGCCGATTTTTAATTCTATTTTTTGAAATTCACTCTTATTAGTTAGGAAAAAGAAATGAAATTCAGGTTGCAACATATTTTAAGTAAATAATGAAATTATCAAATAGTTTTTTTTTTTTTTAGTTGGAGGCACTTTTAACCCTTTATGTCCCAAATTATGGTTAAAAAAAAGAGTGATTAAAAAAAAGAGTTCAAATTTTTTTATTATATTTCTTTATGCTTGAGAAACAAACATCTGACATTAAACTTACAAAAATGTTACAAGTTTTCACTGCTATTTTTTTAATTTAAAATTGGGGCTTGGGACGTAATTGAGAGATTTTTTTATGGGACTTTAAAAGTCAAGTAGGGAAATAAATGGTTAAACTAGAAAAGTTGTTGAGCACTAAAATCTTATTGTCTGAGTTTAAATTTATGATTTTTATTACCATTAAAAAACTGAATTCTTTGACGACTTCGAAGATTCTTGAAGTCAAAAATTAGCTGGGTTCGCATCAGCGCTGCATAATGAGACATTAATTTAGATTTAAAATTCTAAAAGGATAACAACTGTGGAAGGACTGAATCTTATTTTTCCAAAAACATATTAACCATATGTTCGAAAACAGTTGTCAGAGATAGAAAATGGTGTTTTCTTTAGTTTCCAAGCGCATTTTTACATATTTCTTTATACTTTGTTTTTACGTTTGAATTATAAGTTTGAGAATTTTTTTATATTTAACTTAGCATTCAGTAATGCTTTAAAAAAAGTACAGAAGAAAGGTGATCAAAGACATTAAAAATTTGTGCAAAAGGTGATCAAAGGTAATAGCATCGCTTTTTCCCAGTCTGTTTCACATATGTAGTTTCACATATTTTCACTTATATATGTACTCTTAACACTAAGATGGAACATTGATGTAAATTTCTAAATATCAGTGATATTATAATCACTGGTATTTCTGTCGCCATATCTTAGGTTTTGTCTCATGTTACTGACATTTTCTTCCAATGCTAATGAGGTTTGTTTTGCTTTAAAGTGACGCTTCTTATTACTGTGACATATTGACCTATTTGGGTAGTCTGAATGAGAAAATTCTGATATTTTCTTTGCTGTTGACTGCACCCTGCTGTTTCTACTTCTCTGTAAAATTTAGGGATGATTTAAGATACAATTAATTATGGCCCTCTTTAACTCTTCTTTTTTTTTTTTTTTAGTAGAAATACAAGCTGACGCGAGGAAAGACAATTTACACGATGTAAATCTGGATCATTTCAATATGCTTTTGATATTTTTAGTCACCATTACAAGCTTTTAATAAGAGATCATTTTTTAAAAATTGTAATGTTTTATATTGCGTCATCGGCATTTAATTGAAAGCAATTTCTAGATATTCATATAGATTTTTAACATTTCTTCCCGGGTGGATGAGTTAATCTGTTGAACTAAAGGTTTCGTACCAGACTTTTTTAGACCACAACGCTTTGAACCAAGAGATAATGTAATAATGTTAATTATCAGTTTTTTTAAGAAGTTTTGTGTTACAAAAAACAAGCACTGAAAATATTTTTTAAATGTTAATAATCGTGCTAGTTTTGAAAATAATACTGATAATTCGTTTTGAAATATTGAAATTAAATTTTAAATTATGGTCATGTCTGTTATCATTTCAATTACCAAAATCATTTATCATTCAAGGAGATTTAAACTGTAATAAAATGCGTAGTCCATTTCTGTGGCTTTAAAATAAGGGTCCATCTTTTTATCGTAAACCTTCTTCCCCTTACCTCAATAAAGTAAAGAAATATTAGGTGAATAATATTGTCAACTTTTATAATGAGAAATCTTAACGTTACTCTATATGACTGATATATGTATAAAAAAAAATTCTGAACTAGTTATTGGAAGCTTTCCTATTGACAGTTTAATGACTCAGAATTTGGCGAATGCAAATATCATTCAAAATATTAGATTAGTTCTCGATTTCCTGTAAGCACCCTGAAATATAGGTTCCTAAAATGTGTTTTCTTGGTATTTAGTTCCTGAACACTTTCAGTTATGGCTGCTTTGCTAGAAACTTAAAACTCTGGTGAAAACTGTTTATTGTGCTTTTTGGAAAGCCCCTTTAAATGAGTGTCTTTAGACTTACAATATATTTTAATAAATGGAAATAAATTTGTTGGGTTGATTTGTCCTTTAAAAATTGGATTTTATTTCCGAAAGTTATTGTACCATTATGATCATATGATAATTATTTTAGAAAAGTAAAATTATTTGTCAATTCTCGTTCCTTCTGATTCTTTTGCTGTATTCTCTGTGGTTCCCATACTTACGAAACTTAGTAATTTGTTAAATCTCCTTCTGTCCCCTCCTTTTTCACATTTATCTTTCATGCTTCTAATCACTGGAATGTTTTACATTACGGAACAAACGAGCATTATCCTTTTAATGCACGATAGTTTCAACACTGCAGCATTATCAGCGCTACTTCAGTTTTATTTACTGTTAGAGGAAAAGATGGTTGCAGTCTGTGATAATAAGGATAATATCCGAGAATGTTATTTGTTCCATCGTATCACGCAAAACAAATATTAGCACGCAAGCTTTTATATTACAAACGTTTTGCGTAATATTGTCATTGAAGTTTTCATTCTCAGAATACAGTATTTTCAAGGGGGGGGGAAGGGTTAAATTCTTTATTGTCAGAGGAAATTTTTATTTACTGGTTCCACAGTACACATGTTTTTAAGTTGGTATATATGATGGAAAATATATACGGCGGAGCTTCGTTAATCCCCCCCCCCAGCCAGCACTTAAACAAGAGTAGTGTTTTTTAATTGAAAAATAAATTTCATATATACTTCTGTCATCGCTATATGGCTGAATTCAAGGCAAATCTATTCCCTTGTTAAATTAATGTAGAACTTCGATGTAATATTGGAAGCAATGACACCAAGATGTTGCAAATAATGCTAGCAATATCATTTAACAAATTATTTCCTCTGCTACCAGTATTATGCATAGAAACTTGTAACACTTCTCAGCAATCCTACTTGCTGCTTCCATCTCTTTCTTTTAACGCGTCATTTTTATAATATTAGAAATAAAAACTTGATTCCCGTCCCTCAACTATTGCATTATTAGCACAGATAATATTTATACAACATTATTTACTGAACATTGTCTTGAAAACGCCACATACGACATGTTTAAAGTGCTCATAATGTCCTTTGGCTGATGTATTGCTCCAGCAATTCTGTATCGATTTTGATGCAAAAAAATGCCTGCATATAATGATTAAAGTATAATAGTGTGTAGTGTAATGTAGGTTTTGTTAATAAAATTCATTGATTGTAAAATTCAGTATCGGAAAAATGATTTAGAAGCATTTTGAATAAATGGTTAAAAATAGAAGTAAAGGAAGCTTACTGTTGAGTAACACTTCTGCATTTTCATCATCGCTGTCATTACCATTGAAAATATCATATGCAGTGCTGATTTACAGTTTCTTTTGGATAGTACATTGCGAACAATTTGATGTAATTTTTATACATCGTAAGATTAATGACTTCGAAATTCAATTAAGCTTTGTGTGTTTGACTGTTAAAAGCGGGCAATATGTAAATGTCGCAGTAAAGCTGAGGATGATGCTTTATAGACGTCTGATTGCAATACTTCATTTTGGTGTAAAATTCAAAATGAAATTCATTCCATTTACTTGGGGGGGGGACTCTGAACAATCTCATGCAATAAACTTAAAACATTTAGATGACTTTTAGAATTGCCAATACATAAGCACTGGGATGGATATCATTTAAAAAAAAATTAACTGCTGTGGGCTATTCTTAACAATTCTGTTTTGCTAAACAGTTCCTACTGATGTGACACATCAGCTGCGAATGACTCAGTCTTGCATGTGGATCCTGCTTATAAATTAAATAGTCCTCCTTTTTATGTGGCAGGCGTGTCGCGTTATTATATGCTACGGAGAAAGGCTAAATGCTCCACCTAAAAGAGAATGCTGTTTCACCTCAAAGCCAATGAGCGGTCCCTATCCGGAGGAGCGCTAAAAATAGCAATCGATGCTCCGCCTTCCTCTCTCCGGGGAGGAGAACGAATGGGGGGGGGCTGCCTCTTTTCTATACTATGCGCAAACCTTCTTTTTTGCCCAGCCGTTTTATTCTTTTGAATTCGCTCTCTTTTTAAAAATTTCATTTCTTTCCCTTGCATGCATAAAATTTATTAATTTAACATTTTTAATTAGCTTAGAATTCATTTATATGAACAAGGAGGTTGTATCGATGTTTTTCAATCTTATGATGTGCTAGTGAATGAAATATGAATTAGAAAGAAACTGTGCTCTGTGCAAACACTCTATTTAAATGTCCAGTGAAAGTCGCTATTCCGCTTTAGTCGAGCTATGCAATTTTAATGTCGATTTTAATGTGGTTTTTTTCCCATGGAAATCACAAAAGTTACAACTTCTCATGTACCGTTAATTAAAAAAAATGTTTTTCATTTCTCGCGAATGAGTATGCGAAATAGTAATTTACCTTTGTTTTAAGCAACTATTCATATTGTGACAATATTAAATTTTACCAAGATTGGTAATGAACATGGTAATGAACATTCTTCCATCAAATAACAAGACTAACAATATATAAATTTGATAAAACTCTTCTTTTTCCTTGTTACTTTTATTGTTAAAAGCTGAAATATACTCACCCCATGCTGTAATTTCGTTACTGAATCAGTCTTTGTTTTCTTGCTTCATGTTTTCTTAGGAAAGTACTATTATGTTAAGAATCGAATTTTTAACTTTCATCGAAGGAAAATTACTAAGCCCCAGGAAACTGATTTCATAAAACAGTTATGCATACTGGCTTCATGCAATTAACTCATTGATTTGACAAATACGTTTTTGAGTAAAACTTGAGACCTTTCTTTATTATTTCTTCTGTTGGAGACTTTCAAACAAAAGAAACTCTTCTCATGTACTGTTTATTGAATTTGAGCTTGTAATTTGTGTTTGTTTAATTAAAACTGAATGAGGTATAATTACACTAATATACGTTCTACATTGGAATATCCCAGCATTCAATATTTTATTTGCTTCCATCAGAAAATTGTCTAATTCTCATACTTTTGCCGGATGTTATGTTTCAATGAATATATTAGAATTACTTTGTACCTGTGAATTATTTAGTTTTAGAGCTATAAGATGTGTTCCTAGTCACTTTATGCCCCAGAGCTTTCC
This sequence comes from Stegodyphus mimosarum, assembly GCA_000611955.2. Classification (NCBI taxonomy): domain Eukaryota; kingdom Metazoa; phylum Arthropoda; class Arachnida; order Araneae; family Eresidae; genus Stegodyphus; species Stegodyphus mimosarum. Next base: position 185,033 of record KK115279.1, on the reverse strand, counting down.
ATTCTGCAAACCAAGCTTCTACAATACACAGGGCAGCAACACAACTAGCACAATCTATCGCGTATCCTCAAGATTGTAATGCGGAGCGAATTAGCATATCTAACTTTCGAAATTTTCGCCACATCAAATTAAAGACATAACATTAAATCTTTCTAAAATTATTGAGGCACTTGTTTAAGGTGTAAAATGTGTATTATTTTATTCTGCTTAAAGAAATTTCGATTGACGGTGCCTTTTGGAGAAACGAATTTGCTACAATACAAAGAGATCGTAAAGGTGACGTTATGTTGTAGAGAAATTAGGAATTTTTATTTATTTATTTTTTTTAAAGCAAGGGACGTGAAAAATGAGCAGTGCCCTCGCCGGGACTCGAACCACGGACCTTTCGATTACGCGCTGAGTATGCTAACCATTAAACCACGAAGGCATGCTAAAAAAGCGGGAGAAATACCTTATAATGTAATGCTGCAAGAGAATGGCTAAAATTGGATATCTGAAGCTGCTAATTTGAATGCTCCCCTGATTTTATACAAAACTGTATTGTTATTGAGAGTGTTTTGACTCTAAGCATGGAGGTGATCTGTAGAAGACCGTTTCAAGTGAAAAAGCTGTGTGAGAGCGCAATCAAAAAAGTAATTATCGGGGCTACCAGTATTTCCATAGTCGCACATTTTGCTGTCAAACCGATGTAAGTAGTCCGGAAATGGCCCGTGACTAGTTAAGAATTGTGTGATACTGGCGTTTCTAACAAGTCTTTGGAGTTTAACTTGCGAAAAGCACTTATGAGATCTCCTAGATCTGAAATTGATCAGATATTTTACTTTTGCAGATGAGTTGTTCGAAGGTGATGTTTTTAAGATGAGTCATTTGATGTGGAATATTAGCTGGTCGGAAGCAGCTGCAATCTCGTTGCCTAAAATACGAATTAGATTTGTGATAAAGTATATTAATTCTGAATGACACAATTGTGTTCTAAACTCGTGATCTGTGATGCCGATTATTTGGAATCTTAGTGCTGACTAGTTAAAATCTGAAACGGAAGAATTTTCTCAAGTGCATATGTGCATTGATAAGTTTTTATGCGATTTAAAATAATTTGCAATAAACAAGTCACTTCCTTATCTGAGATACTTGATTTCAAACTGAAAACAATCAAATATCCCCCCCCCATCTGATTCTCTGTGAGGTGCTGTCGGTCAAAATTGCTATGTTGCTTGGCAGACAGCTTTTGTGTGCTTCACCTAAATTAAATAAACCAAACTAAACTTTCTGTTTCGGCTTCTGAAAATTTTCGTCTTCCTTTCATAGTGACAAACATTAATTTGCAAGTAATAATGAAATCTAAGTCAGTAAACTTATTTCTTAGATTTCTCGTCAAAATCTCCCATCTTCACTAAAAGAAATTGATTGAAAATTCGTATTCTGCTTTTTTCCCCTATTTTCTGTGTGTAAAGGTGTGTTTAATTTCTGTATCCTGAACGTATTCCTTCTATTTGAAATAAAATGAGAAATGAAACTGTGTCTCTTTTCAGTCATTTACAATGTATGAACAAATTTGTTTTCCCAAATAAGAGGGAATACTGGAGCTGTTTTATGCTATTCACATTATCTTTGAGAAGTTACTACCTTCATTTACAGCACACTCTCTTTCTTGTATTCAAAATGAAGCATGAAAATAGTTTTTCATGAGTTTTAATGCATGCTTGGATTTTATGCATGTTCATCTCCCTGGTCTCGTGAAGTGCTTTATTCAGTTTAAAAGTCAGTTTTTCATTTTTTTCCCTAATCCGAGTAAATAATAGTTTATAGTCACTGAATATTCTTACATTCTGTATATCTATAGATGTTTTCTAATTTATTTGGCTTATTACTATACGGCAAGTGAACAGCTATCAGTTTTACTGTGTACTTTAAAGCATAGCTTTGTTGAAGTTTAATAGCTGTGTGATATCTCCTTTAAAATGGGAATTTTAAATGTTTAAGTTGTTGGCGTATTTTCAGTGTTTCAGCTTTAGCTATTTTATGCAATTTAATTTTAGTAGTTCATTTATAAAAGACTTAACTTTAAAGTTCTGCAGCAGACCCTATACATAAAATTTTTGTTTTAATTATTTCATTGGTGTTTTAATTACTTTCGCTTTCCGTATTTAGAAAATAAATAAATAAATAAACTTATTTGGCTTAACTCTGTTTTGATTTTGAGAAAATTTTTATGTCTTAAATTTTTTTAAGATGTTCAGACTCGCCTCTTCTTATCCTGAATGGAATTTTATGGATGCAATAAGTTATATGAGTATATTAGTTACGGATTATTGCTAAAAACAGCAATGTGAATTATTTTTTAAATCTTTAAGAGTGACGTACGTCCTAATTTAGCTATTTTAATTTGTTTAAAAAAAAGTTAATTTTAACATGTGTCATCGAATCCATAAGACACTTTTAGACAACTGGTATTATACAATCCGCATACGGTTCCAGTTAATAAAATTTAACTAAATTTAATTGTTGAAGGCATTAAGTTATCCTTTATCAAAAGTGATAAGGATAAAGGATAGCTTAAAGAACAGTTTGGTTCATTCAGCAGCTCGAGATCCCCCCCCCCAATCGTTCTGGCGGATCACATATATTTCAGTAATTTTTTTCATTCCCCCTTTTTTTAAAAGACACATTTTCTTGAAAGAAATTTCACCTATTCCTTGACAATTTATGTACTTGCAATTGTGAAAAATAAATGAGCAAAACAAATGCATTTTTATATTTTTAACTTCTAACTTCTTCAACTACTGTGACTTCTCGTAAAGGGAGGGGAAACTACTGTGACTTCTCGTAAAGGGAGGGGAAATGTTTACCCATAAGTGAAGAAATATATGACTCTAAATTTTTACTTTCAGTCTTGCTGCACAGTGGTAATACTTTCTGTTCAATCAATTTTTAATTCTTTGGTGTCATTCTTCGTTGATATGAATTTAAAAAGAGTTTGTTGCTTATTCAAAAAATTAATTAAAATACCAAAATTTTATTGAAATTATCTCGGTTTTTCTTTCGTGTGATCCTGTTAAATGAAAAGCTACTGTGATACTGAAATGTTTACTTTATTAAGAAGCAGAAAAATATCACCATTTGCTTAGAATTCTTTTGCTTCCACAAATATGCAAGTGTGTTTATTCGTTATTTTCACGTTTCCAATAAGAATGAGATTTTTGTTATTTTTATTAGCCTTAACTATTCATTGTGAAATCAAATACACATAGCATGTTCTATTGTTATTAATCAACTTTCTTCCTTTCTTTCTTTTAAGCTCTATTTTATTTGACCTCTATAAATATTAAGCTGTTATATTAAAAGTTCATATGGAAATTTTTCGAAATCCCTTTAGATTAAATACTTTACTCTTGCGACTTGCCTTCTATTATTTGTTAATGTTCGTTACTAATTTTTTTCTTGTTTATTTACTTAATTTCAAAATCTATTACTTGGCTTACAGTATATGATGTCTGAACAATAGAGACTTTCCTGCATTTGTTTATGAATATTATTAGGAAAATATTTATTATGTGTTATCAGAGCATTTGTGTAAGTTATCCTTAACTTTTCGTGCACTTCATTTCAAATGCTGTGAGAAGAATAATCTGTTGTAATGTTATATATCTTATCAGATACTGTAATTTAAGAAAATCTAATTAATGTAATTATTCTTAGAAACTTAGGAATCAGTACTGTGCATCAAAATTTATCTTTATATTGAAATATGATGGTATGATTATGTATGCTAGTATTATTAAGTTACATTATTTGTTTGATCATCTTGTAGTAAATTTAAAGATTACAGTATTAAATGCATTACCTTTTGTGTTGCCTATCTTCCATTTTTTTCTTTTGATAAGTAAAGCGTATATAAATACACATGCTGTTAAGCTGAGTTTTTATTTCTATTACTAAAATGACCGTTTTAAATTTTAGTTTCTTTAATGCGAAGCCATAAATTGGTTGTAAATTTTAGTTTTGGAAGGCAGTTGATAATTCGGTTAAATACCCGCTTTGCTGTTGCTTTAATAATACGGCATTTACTTAGGTAAATACTGAAAGATAAATTTAAATAAATTTAAAAAATAGCGTTTATGCAGACTTTATTTGATTTTATTCTGAGAGCTTCCAACTGATAATGCAGTTACGGAAAAAATGCTATTGTTCTAGCTTTATAAGCTTGTGATATTTTTGTTTCTCTCTCTTATATTTTATTATAAATACTTTCTTCATATGACGGTATCTTAAGTTACTATTAAGTATTATTTCGATTTTTAATATATATTATTACTATTATTGTTATTATTTTGGAGTTGTAGTTGGTATGGGTATGCTATTTTACTGCAGGTTTCTTTTTATTTTATATGTAGTTTACTTAATTAATTATGCCAAAAGTAAAGCTAGTAGCTTATCTAAGTATTTTACTAAGATGTTAGAGAAATAGAGGTATCTACAGCTGCCTTTTAGGTTCTTTGCCTATGTATGCAGCTAGATAGTTGAACTTTGACTGCTTAAATCGGGATGCTCAAGAATGCAGTCTTTTAGAAAAGAAGTTTCAATGAAGCAAATGCAAAAATAGTGTTCTCTTGTTCATTCCGCCCTTTCTGTAGTCCTATTCATTCACAATTTGATTCACTCAATTTGAGATGAGATACGAGAGGTAATTGTATACTTTTGAGTAATGGAAATTTGGCAGATTTTCTGCTTTTGAAGCAGCAAATGGATACCTAAAAAGATGTTTTTTGTCCCTTAAAGGGCGGAGGAGAGTATCTCACGAGTGACCCCATGTTGTCTCTGACGCCTGTTCTGGTCGAAAGCCAAATCCAGAGACTGTCCGAGACCACGGAGACCCTGATCCCGTCACTACTGGTGCAGTTTGACCCCAAACATCTAAATAACAAGAAGAGGATTAGTAAAGAATTAGAGGTATGGGATTTGATTCTCCATTCCATTGGCCTATGCCATATGGAGATTATTTCATTCGCTTTATATCATCAGCGCTGTTTCCGTTGCATTCATTCTTTATAATTTATCCTTTGTTTAAATAACCTGGTTTCCAGTGCTTATCTAATTTGTCTTACTCATGCTGAATGAAATTCATCAAATCAGCTATAACGTATTAATTAATTAACAGTGGTGCTCGTGCTCTGAATGATAGGAAATTTCTTGATGTAAGATTTGCATGAAAACTAGTATATTGTTTTAATGTGATTGATAGTGAACCTATAATTCTAAGTATCAAGTGTTATTAACAAGAAGTATTGCAGTTTTCATTTATCTTTGCCAGACTGCGCTGTTATTCTATTGAACGTGATTTTAGTTTCATGTTTGTTGCAAATTTTCTATTGTCCTATATTTTTTCTATGACCGTGTGCATTAAAAGCAGATATATATATATATGTTAAAAAAACCTTTCCTTAAAATCAAAACTACAGCAGTCTTTCTTTTAAGCAAAGTCTTCCACATAACTTCTGTCTCATTAATTGATTCACTTCGAAGTATTCAGTATGTTGCCACCACATTTTTTTGCACGTATCACATGCGTAATTAGTTTTTTCCTCGTAAAAATAGATAAATGATAAATTAAGTAAATAAAGATAAATGATAAAATTAGCTGACTTTTGAACTCTAAAAGCATTATGTGATAGACGATGTCTGTATATTTCATTACTGTTAGAGTTTGCGAATGTTTTATGAAATGCATTCCTCTTTTGATGATGAGTGTAGGACATAGGCTGTGCTTAACGTATATAACGTCTTTATGGTGAATTAAACTGTTTCATTTATAGACACTTCTTTAAAGCTATTTAAATTAATTGTATCTTTTCGAGGTGTCAGTTATGACAGGTTACAGGCGTTAAGTTAGAGTTATACTGAATCTTCTTTTGGAAGAAATCCAAGCAGGGTCTGATTACTACTTAGGCTTACAAGCCTCGAGCCTAGAACTACAGGCTCTAGGAGGCTCTTAAATCATCTTTTAGTTTTTCATAACTTTGTTTTTTTTTGGGGGGTCACAAAAGCGAGGAAGTGTGCTTGAAAGACTCCTAGAAAACATGAATGCTTGGGGGCCTAGATTTTCTTAATCGCGGCCTGCGTTCAAATTTGTTGTCATTATTAATTTTAGGTCAAGTGCAAAAAATAAATGGCTAAGAGAGACATTTTAGGGTAGGGGCTTTTCGAATACGTTACTTGTTAGGAGCGATTTACTCTCGTATTGTTATTTATTACTAACTTGTTTATGTTTTTGTAGCTTCTCTGTATTTTAGTATTAAACTTAACCGTGAAATGCTATGAATCTTCAATCTCCTCAAAAGGGGAAAAATGTATTTTGTCCATTGATTCAGAGCTTATTCATGAGCATTAAAACGTGCGCAGAGTGAATTAAGAATTACTCCATCGAAAGCATTTTAGTTCATAAAGATATACTGGAAATATAAGAAAATACTATATATATATTTTAGTTCATAAAGTATTTTATTACTAAAATTTAGAAGGAAGGGGATAGACGCTTCTTTTCACGGTTTGATAAATTTATTTATTTCCTTTTAGCATACTAACGTGATATAAACACTGCAAATTGCATTCGTTTCTACAAACGCATTACTGCCTCTGAATGCAAATCTCATTCTTATCACTTTTTTATTTATTGACATTTATGTCATTTAAATTTAAATAATTGAATATAGCCGAACGGAAATGCATCTGAAATTTGATAGCATCATTTAATGCCCTGTCCGTTACCACCCGTGTCCTTTAACGAGTTCCGAGATTAGACGTTTACCCTCTCCTTTCCCAAAATCCTTTCATACAAGACGCTGCGTTTAGACATTGAAATCTGCTCTCACAACACACAAACAAGCAGCCATTCACAGTCGCGGAGTTCCTCTGATTAGATTGCCCTTATATTCCAATGCATTTTCTTGCGCAGGAAAATGTTTTCCGCTCCAGCGGAGTTGTGATGAGATTTGTGTTAGGAGTGTGAGAAAAGGTGGGTGATAGGAATGAAAAAGGTATTTGAGTTCATGCCCCTCCTCCCAAGAACTACTATCAATGCCGAGAGGACGACTGGAACATACCTTAAGCGTTTGACTTCTGTTCAAGGTTAGCATTCATCGTGTCGGGTGGTTGTGACTGGTAATTGACAGTTTTATTTGGCTGCATTGTGACGCCTTCCTTCAACGCGTAAAGCAACGCACATGTTCTGGAAAGGCATCGTTGCCCATTCGATATCCTGAGACACTCCCTTCTTCTAATTCAATTCTCTCTTTGCTTTGGCCCTTCTTTTCCTTTTTTTTTTTTTTAAACCTCATCACTTACCATGCTTTTTCATCTGCTTCAAAATGTCGGTTTACTCGCCTGTGACCGCTCGCCCGAGGCGATTTCCGATCTGCTTATAATAACGGAGTACATCTCATTTGCATATCGATTATGCATCTCTCCACACCCACTCTCTAACACAGATAGCCTCGCCACATCTTTAATGCTCGGCTAATGCCGGAGATATGGAAGGGGGGTCGCTTGAAAAGTCTGAAAGGGTGGGATGGTTAGTTTCTTAAGTCTACGAAAGGGGGGTAGCATTGCGTCGAAAGAAGAAAGGGAAAGAAAAAAATAGATATGGGAAGGAAAAAAATTCTCATTTTCTTTTCAACATCGTTTTACAATAGCTGTTCCCTAACCCGTTTTTCCTCCTCCCTCCATGTAATTTCTTCTGGCTTCAGGCGACAGAAGTGGATTTACTGCATGCTACACACGTCGCTTTAAGGACGGACTGAGAGGGGCATTTTTTTCCCTTTGTAAAGTAGTCCTACGCAGTCTAGTAGTTCAAATCTTGGCTGAGATTCGGTATCATATCCTGACATATAAGTAACCGATTCTTGCTGATGAATTTTAAATAGATTGCCTTATAGGCTTCATGACAAGTTGCACACAATGAATATAAAATACTAGCATCTGCCATCCTTGAAAGAGCGATGACGGCAAATTAATTGGGCACCATATGCCTGTCTTTGACTACCTGTCTGTTATTACTTCCTCCAACTTTTTTAAATGTTTCATTTAATTTTCTTCTTCTTTTTCTTTATTATGTCTGCTGTAGAACTTCCAGATTATCTAGTCTAGTTATCGTCATGGAATTACCAGTTCCGTTTTTAACTGTGCCAGTAAAAGAATGTTTAAAATCGATCAAACCAAATGGTAATTTTTACCCGTTAAGCACGTTCATTTAAAGACATTTTTCTTAAAGTTTAGTAATGATGACCTTGTTAAAAAGGGATTTCTATTATTTGACGTTATCTAAATATATTTTCATAATTAAATTGTTTAAGTCGTTCCCTTTTTTAATAATCTGTATCCAAAATTTGCTCTTATCTTATGAATTGTATTTACATCTTCAGAAATAACGATGCACGAAAGCACTAGGAAACGTTCTGTTATCCGCATTTCAATATTTTCTTCCTAATAAAATTTTCCAGATTTCTTATTTTCGTTTCATTTTGATAGTTGGCTGAATTGTCAGCATTTGTAGGCAGCTGGAATTATTTTGAATAGTGATTCTGCCTGACACTCCTAAATTTTTCAATAAATGCTTAAATTTTAAAATTATCTTTTTTAAAATTTATTCTTATTTAATTTATTTTGGAGCTTCGCCCTTCATTTGGGATTTTTTTATCTTTTTTTTCTCCTTAGACATGTGGCTGTGTATAAAAAGTTTTTTAGGAAACTCCGAACCAATGCTGACAGAAAAAAAAAACTGCTGCTTGTATTTTTTAAAATTCAGATGTGCATAAAAATTAAAGTATTATACTCGGTTATCTGAACTTCCTGCAGAAATAACGATTGCTTTTATTTTTTAAAATTCAGATATTATGCTGAAAACGAGTCTAATTCAAATGGTTTTATTATCAGACTCTCATAGCTTTCCAATAGATTCTGAATATAATTCTTGAATTTATTTTTTTAGATTCTAATTCATTAAGAGAAGAAATTAAAAATAGCAAAGCTAAATTTATTGAAACTAGAAAGAAGTCTTAATGAAAGCAAGAATCATTTTCTCCATCTTTCCCTGTCTTTAATAATTCTTCCCATTACTAGATGATATCAAACATTGCTATTTCAATCTTTAAATTTATTTGTTGATTTTCAGTTTATATTTAGAGAAAAGTCCATTAAAGAGGTCTTTCTGTTTTACTGATACTTCTTTCCTTGCGCGCAATTTCGAAATCACAATCTGCTTTTATTGTGACTACATTTGTTATGACTTAATATTTAAGCTTTTTATGGTCTGCCTTTTATATCATTTATAACACTTAACAGGCGAGCGCTGTTTTTGAGTCATTAGTTGCAGCGGTAAATAGAAACAACTTATTTTATGTCTTCAGTTTATTTCAAGGGCGTTATTAAAAAGCTGTTCTATTAATGAGATAGCAAACTAAGCTTTCGTTGCGTGTCCTAATGTCTCGTGTAATAACAATTTTATTACGGAAGAATCGTGGTAGAAGAGCATAAACACGTTTTAAATTTCGTGTCCTTGCGTTGCTGGGGAAAAAAATGCTTAGCTTTTAGTTCTTTTTTTTTTTCGGACAGGGGAAATCATTCATTATACATATATATATACGTAT
>KK115279.1:130594-175347 GCA_000611955.2 Stegodyphus mimosarum | reverse complement strand
TGTTGTTATATATATGCTAGTGAAATTAAAATCATTATTTGTATTTCTAAATTTATGATTGGTGCATAATATGTAAAAACTAAGCCTTATGTGATAATCTTTTTCGGAAATAATAGTTTTATATTGAATACCTATTAAAATTGTGAGAATGGGGTGATCCTTTTAAGATATGAAATCCAAGACGCGTAGTATTCTCAAGAAATTTATTTACGTGATCTTGTGTCATCTCGAGAGGGTTTTAGCATAAAGATAGCTTTTGATTAAGTTCTTTTTTAGCCGCAGTGCGTAGATTTTGCTTATATTAATATATATATATATATATGTATCAATTATAAAGAGATTTTATTTTATTTCGATGTGGAATAAAATCCTTTTAATCAAAGCATTGTTTAGGCATAATCAAAATAAATTGTGTTACATCTTAATCAAACCTTTTAACTCAAAAATCAACGTTTGTTAATAGTTTAGCAACAAAGTTTGTTGTTGCTAATCTGACTTGTCTGACCTAATCAGATTAAGCCCACGAATTTGATCTTCCCAAGGAATGCACGATTGCGGCTGTTGTCGGCATGAGCCTTGAGCGTTATACAGGTGACCGTACGACTTTGCCCACTTCTGCCTTAATTTTGATGGAGAGGGTCCGAGAATCTCCCATTCCTTTTCCCCTGCCACCAAGCCGCTTGGGAGGATTTTCGACTCGCTATATCTTTTGAGTGCCGCCATTCAGCACAGACACTATACATATAGCAAACATACATGCCTTCTCTGGGATTCCAACTTGGGCCCTTCGGGTACGGTAGTCAGTGTGACTAACTACTGTCTCGTCTGGACGGCATCCAAAGCTTTGAAATTCAGCTAGAAATTATCTTGCTCTGTTAGGATGCTTGTGGTTGAATTGCAAAGAACTTGTCTACCTTTAAAAAGTGTCCAATTGATTATGTTTCTTCAAAAATTTTGAAAATATGTATATTCCAAAAACATAGAAGAATACACTCATGTCCATAAATTAAGGATAATGCAAAATCAAGCAAAGGAAGAGTTAGAAGCAAAACAAATTTGACTTATTGGTAAAGCTTATTTATTAAACAAAAGGTAAAGAGCAAAAAAAAAAAAAAGCTATATGTTTGATATTATTAAAAAAATTAGCGATTTTTTCTCCCTGGAGCAAATTAAAAAAAAAACCTATTTACAAAAAACCAATATTACATGGTTGGTATGATTGTTAATACATTGTATGTCTCCCAGACAATGCAATACAGTCCGTACAACGCCTAGGCATGCTGAGTATCAAATTATCGATCTGATCTTGGGGGATATTACACCACTCAAAAAGCAATGCTCTCCGAAGTTCCGCTAGACATGTAGGAGGAGGTTGACGGGCTGCAACTCGTCGGCCAAGCATGTCCCACACGTGCTCTACTGGATTCAAGTCCGGTGAGAATGCTGGCTAGTCCATACGGGTGATATCCTCCGATTGAAGGCATTCGCTTACGATGTTTGCACGGTGAGGACGGGCGTTGTCATCCATAAACACAAATTGTGCGCCCATGGCGCAGCGAAACAAACGTGCATGTTGTTCCAGAATGACGTCCCGATAGATTTGGCTTGTCATGGTTCCAATTTGAACACGCAGGTCATTTCTGGAACCCAGAATAATTCCACCCCAAATGAGCACTCTTGCACCACCGTAACGGTGTCGTTCAATGATGTTTTCTTGGTGGTAACGGGTACCTGGAGCTCTCCATATGAAAGTCCGGCGAGAATATGACTGCAAGCTAAACCTGGACTCGTCGGAAAACATCACACAAGCCCACTGTTGCGGTGTCCACAATGCATGCTCTCTACTCCAGGCTAACCGCAGGCGACAGTGAGTTGCAGTAAGTGGAACGCTTCTGACAGGTCTACGAGCATATAGACCAATCTGCCCTAAGCGTCTGTACACGGTCTGCCTTGAAATTGTCGTACTAGTTGCTGAAGAGAGCTGACGAGACATGTCTGAGGCTGTGCTCCGCCTGTTTCTTTTGGCAGTAACTGCCAAATACCGGTCCTCATTCGGCCTGGGGTGACCTGTGCTGTAACGTCTACTCACATTACCATCATCTTGGAATCGTTGCCAAAGCCTGGAGATGACACTCTGGGCAATTCCAAATTCGTCTGATACTTCCAGTTGGGTACACCCACATTCCAGACGGCCGATAATTCTACCACGTAAAAAATCATCCAAATGCGTCCTTTGTGTCATAATTACTCGGTTATTGCACTGAAATGCTTATAAAATGCCTGCGAACAATTTTACTTCTTTGCCTGTATTTCTTATATATCACTCTCTTACACTCTCGTCATTGTGACGTACCATCTGTGTCACCTGGTTACTTCCTGAAATTTGCATATGATTCTTGAAGATGTGTGTAGTGATGTTACAGGTGATATATTTATTTTAGAGTTCGATTTCCGCGTGACTCCGAATTATCCTTAATTTATGGACATGATTGTATTAAGAAACATATTACTCAAATTAGTCTTATGCGATCTGGATCACAAAAATAATAACTAACTTTAGACAATATTTTGCTTTTAATTAACTCTGATGACTTGAAACTTTTCGCGTAGATTTCAGTCTCATCCTTGAGCCAGTCTAATTCACATTTCTATTTGTTTACCTACATCTTAAAAAAAGGTTGTTGTTAATTCCTGTTAAAAGTGAAGTATAAATAAATGTAATGGTAAATATGCTTTTTAAATATATAAAAGAGTTACATGATCAACTTTGGCAGCGTAAGACCAAAGGATACAATTCAGTGTTCTTATCTGTTTGTTTTATCTCTTCTAGATTTTTAAACGTTGAAAGCACAAGTTTTAAGTTTTTCGCAATGGAAGCTGCCCAATGGATTTCTTTGTGCATTTGCATGAGCACTTTTATTTGGCGCATTTTCTATCAGCTGTCATTCTTTTAATACTTTGATGTGGATTTTTGTCAGTCAGTTCTACAACTAATGTGCTAGAACAGATTATTCAAAAATTGAAGTCATGAAGTCGAGATTTTCCCAGCCATCTGAAGCATACTGAAGTCAATAACATCTTTAAAATGATATCTTTTGTAATTTAGCCTAGCTCCATTTAAACGCATAAATTTCCATTCCTCTACGATTTGAAAAAGCACTTTTGATCTTCCTTTTATAAACCTTTTAGATTAAATGGATAATTTATTATGACAGAGCCTTCGTTAGCTATTTGCCTTCAGTAATATTTTTTCAGTTGGTAAGAAGTACTGTAATGATATTCAAAGCTATGTAATCTGCTGTGTTTCAGTGACTTACTCTTCATAAAAATGCGTGTCGCGCAAAGATCACTGACTGCAGTATCAGTTTTATTTATTTAAAATTTTAAAAGAATATGAAGTTCTTTTAAACTTGTAATCTGCTGATTTCAGTGACTTACTCTTCTTTAAAATGCGTGTTGGGCAAAGTTCATTGACTGCAGTATTTATTTATTTTATTGATTTAAAATTTTAAAGGAATATGGAATTGTTTTGAACTTGTAATGTGTATTAGAAAATTGTCTAATTTCTTAAATAATGTTAGATATCTCTGTTATCGCTTGTCGCTAAAAGCTCGGATAAAAAAAATTCTTTAGGTCCTAGTTCATTGATCTACTTTATTCAACCTGCTGAGGGCATAAGAAGTTCAGGTATCGAGATGTTCATATCCCCTCCAGCTACAGCAGGAAAGTAGAAACAACCCTTTCCAAGAGGGGCCCATCTGAGTGAAAGGGAAAGGGGCGTTGTTCTTTCTTCTGGAGCAGATGCAAGTAGAGTGAGTTGAGGTTGTTCAACTTCTTTCTCGACCTTCCCTCTTGCTTAGTTGAATCGAAGTATGAGTTGTGTGCACTTGTCCCCTTTCCATAGCACACCTGTGGGAAGGTTGATGCCCTTCGACTAGAATTAGAAATATCACCCCTTTCTTAATCTCGAAATTCCAACCAGACTTTGAAGAACTCTTTCACTGTGGTCTCCAAAAATGCATATTTTTATTCCTCTGAAAAATCATGAAAATTCTTGATTTGCAAGTTACGTCGCTGTCAAAGGTAAATATTTTTGCTTATTACTGCAGCAGTTACTTCTTAGAATGTCGGTATTGAAATTGCCATATGAGCTGCATCGACATCTCAGTTGTATTGCAGTGAATGTTTCAGACCAGCTTTAGGCGTTAACCTAGTAAGATTTAATACATTCCTTTCTTTATATAATTAATGACATTACCTTTGCGCATAATACTTGAAAATGAAATTTGTATTATGAAAAGCATTTGGTATTTTGCAGTATTTATGATGAATTATTGTTTAAATAAAAGTTACATCATTTCTAAGCGAATGTTAATAATGCCTCTTCTTACACTAAACATTTTGCAACTTCAGCAGGGATTCAGTACCGATTTAGTGTAGAATTTTGTTTTGAGTTTCCAGTGCGTCTAATTTTTTTTTTTCGTTTAATTTAATTTTTGGTAAAACTTATATTGCAGTTCGTGTTAGAGTTATTAAAAAACTCATAATTTAAATTATAATTTTTACTAATTTTGTCCCTATTATATTAGTATATTACGTAAACATAAAATGTCAGTGATTTATGCATGTCCGTATTTAGGTGAGGGAAAAATTCAGTTTAATCTAACTTAGCAACCAATTATAACTATCTGTGAGGTAAAACTGTTTATCACTAGCTTTTGGAATTCAAAAGTGTAAGTGATTCTTTTTTGCTTCTAGCTTTTATTTTGACGGTAACCAGTTCTTCATTTGCATTTCTCCTTTTCCGTTTCTTGTTACTGTTCTCATTCTGAAGCCTCTTAAATGAATTCATCATATCTGTTTAATGCGTTCATTGTTATATACATTCCCATTTCTTATCGTTATTCACTTTTCACCACCCAGACACACGAATTAGGGTAGTAGAAAGGTGTTTACTATGCTAATTATTATTACCTTTTACAAGGTTCCGTGCTTTCCTTGTCAAGAAGAAATTTAGAATGCCATTGTTCGATGAATATAATAGAATCTAATATCCTTATTTATAAAGAGTTCCAAAAACTAAATAAAGATATAATTTTTCTCTTTTAATTTGTAATTAGTCCCATCCTGAACTACTTTCCTTAGTCAATATGCCTGCAATGAAGTGGTTGTTGATATGTCAGAGAGCAAACCATTAAACTCTTAAGACTGAGCATGAGAGCTCTAATATAAATATCTTGTTGGTTTTGGTCTTAATTAGTTATGATTATTGTTGGTATTTATTTGGGTAGATAAAATATGTTATCATAATAATTGTTTATATTTATTTAGGTAGATAAAATATTTTATTATAATCATTGCTGAAATTTGTTTTGATAGAAAAAGTATTCTTTGGAAGCTCTGTTTAACTTAATGTAATTTCTAACATTTGCTTGTCACGAGGGAAAGTTGTGAAGAAAAATGTTCATTAGTACATATTACAAATTTCCGAACTATTTTCAGTCTGTTTTTACTGTATCAGATTATTTGCCATGTCATCTCGAAACTATTTGTTTGTGATCTATGTCGAATGCATGCGACTTAAAATCGCAGTTGTTAGAAACTTTATGATTTGCTTCTTAGGTTTTTGATAAATTAGCTTTGGAAGTTTGTGGTAAGTGTTCAAGGCAATGCAATTTTTTTTTGGGGGAGGGGTCTTCAAATAAACGTATAATTCTTAACTTTTTTGCTTTTTCAAATTACTCGTACGTTTCTTACAATTGCAAAGCTAAAAAAAGCTTAATAGTAGGTGAAATTTAATTAACTCTAAAACTCTGGGACAAAATATTTATTTTTTTTAAAGCAAAATACAATTATAATTTTTTTCACTGAAATCCGCAGGATAAAAATGTCCCGTTGTGTCAGCCAAATGTTTAATCTGTTGCAGTCTATTATCGAGGATGAATATGCAGCAAGTAACAATGAGCCAAGTTCATTATTGGGTATTGCTTTTGCATCCTATTGTTTAGCAGTAGTACAACTTGTTTTACAGCTTGAGAATTTCCCATTTTTGTTCTTTTCGACGGTGGGGAGGAGGAGTCATTTCTACTATTGTCTTATATTTAATAAGAGATCGTTATTGTTGTTAATCATTAAAAAGTTTATAACATGCTCCGCCATAATCAGTGGCATCTGACCTCAGATTTTTGGAAATTTTGTGCAATTGAACTTATAGACGTGTCACTTTTTTATTACCTTATGAATTCAAGTGTATTATTTTAAATGAAGAAGAAATTATAAAACAGAAGTATTATGAAATTTCATATTTGCTTTCACTCTGCGTTTTAAATTAAGATTAAACAGGTGAAAAGTCGTTCGAAATTGCTTCTCAGAGAACAAGTGGGAAAATTTTTTAATTAATTCTGATCAAACAACAGAGAATAGAGGCATAAAAAAAATTGGATAAGTTTAATTTTGAGAAGTGGAAAGATTTTGTAATTTGTATTTAACACTATTATTCACTACTTTATGCAAAATTTGTTTGCTACCATTTATAGTATAATGTATGATATAAATTAAATGTTGAGCTCTATATCCGGTTCCACATTGTGATTTATGGCTTCTTAGGGGTTTATTACCGACGTGTTAAAATAATGAAGTAGTCTGTTATGTGAAGATCCATGTGGCTCTTTAAGCATAGTATTCACGTGATATTAAAATACAGTTTTAAGTTTCCCATTGTATGAGTTCTTACGTATTTTGTTAGTACATCCCTTTTTACAACTAATAGGAACTAATATCATAAACAACGAACATCGTAAATTTTGATATGTATTAGACGTTTATATTTAGAAATGTATTTGCTATCTGGCATCCTTTTGTTCCACATCATAAGCAATACTTAACTACTGTATATTCTGATAGTTTTTGCAAAATGTTATATCTATATTATACGTATACTCTAAATTCCTTATTAATATTCCAGAAACTTCTAGCTACTATCTTTATTAATACAACTATCCTTATTAATATTCCAGAAACTTCTAGCTTTCTTTACGGATACGGATGTTAAGATAAACTATTTTTATAATATCGCACAAGTAATGACGATTCAAAATGCTTCTATTGTATCTTAAAATTTTAACGTACAGAATGATACAGCAATTAATCGAACGGATAAAGAATTTTCCATTTAAGATTTGATACATGGAGCGGTCAGATAACCCGTTATAAAAGTAGTCTTATTGTAATTCAAATATAAAAAAAAAAAAAAAATCTGAAAAATTTCAGATTTTAAATTACGTCCAAAGGCGCGTTTTTTTAACGTTTCGTGTGCTACCTTTTTTTATTAAATATCATGTACTACGTTTCCGTAAGTCTCGTGCGCTGGAGATAAAAATGTTTTTCTTTTTCCGTACAGTGTTGCCATTGCTCGCTTTGAAATCATTTAGTTTGTTAATCAGAAATTCGTTGAAATGTTACAAAACATAAAATCGATAATAAAGCAAATTTCAAATTCAAAATTAGGGCTTCCAGATGCCCATATTCGCAGTAGGATTACGTCATTCAAAATTCGATGGCTCTAGGTTTTATCACAATGCGAGAAACATGCATACATTTATGCAGATTTTTCATTTTTTAAAATTTAATGCAGAGCGATAACATTTAGTGGCAACAATTTGAAAAGTGAAACGGGCATTCAGAGTGATTCAACGCAAAATCGCAAAACGAAAGTAATAGTCCTTCGGGACTAAATCCCTTTGGACTAAAAAAATTCAAATAGTATTAAAATATTGATCTGATCAAACTTTGGATATTAAAACCGAGGTTAACTTTAAAAGGCTGTGTGCTACTCCTGTATACATTCTAGGGTAAATAATATGATTTAAATTAGATAAATTTTGGAGAAGAAGATTTGGTGAATTTTGCCTACACGGTACATAAATCTTAGCTTCTTGCGCTTGTACTCCCTAACTTAGAAAAAATAAGTTGTGTTCATGATATCATATACTATAAAGGACTGCAATAGTTTCTCTTGATTACTTAACAAATGTTTGCTGAATCAGATTGTTTCTGGAAATTTTTACAGTGCTTTCTGAGTTATTGCATCTGTCTGCATGATTTGTCCCTTTCCATTCTGTATTCTGTGTCCTAAATTTTGCTGCATCATAATTTTTTTATGTTAGCTTCTTATGTTAGCTTAGCTGTCAAAAATTTCAAACTGTCACTTTAAAAAAATTATTCACTTTCAGTTTATCTAATCACTTAATATATCTTAAACTTACCTAAAATTAATTTTATTTAATTATTTATTTACTCTAAGGCTTTGTTGCATTTTAAGTCGCTGCACCTACAATAATGATTTTTATTTCTTGTTTCAGTATGTTATGAACATGCCAGAAGATGATCCTAGGCGCATGGATGAAATTCGAAAGTATGCAGCAATTTATGGGAGGTTTGACTGCAAAAGGAAAGCAGAGAAACCTCTAACCTTACACGAGGTATAACATTATAATATTGTGCATGCCTTTCTACTATCCTTATTAATACTTTTTTCCTTTTCTTTTGATAAATTTATTATACATAAATGTGTGTTTAATCTACTTTTTTTTCATTAAAACCCTAACGGTTTCTCTGTGATGATGCTTCTGTTTCTATTATGAAATTCTTTTAAACATTTTAAAAAGTGGTGCATTTCCGTTGCAGCCAAGATAACAGAGCTAATTTTCTAAAATTTGCTCTGTTTCCAGGAAGGTGAATGTGATTTGCTGACGACTAAAGCAGAGTTGACTTGTTAAATGTATCACATAATATAAAAGCTATTCTTATCCTTTAATTTGCATTTTACCTTGAGCAAGTGATTTATTACATGTTGACATTATTACATGTTTGTGTCTGTATGGGTCTTTATACAGTTTTTTCCCAATAAAGTTTTATTGAATGTTCTGAATATTAAATGCATTTGCTTGAAATGAGTGTTGGATTAGAGTAAGTATGACTGCTGAGAAGGAAACTCCATAGTATTAATTCCTGAATTTAGAGGTAAGAACTATTTTTGATTACATGGGCTTAAACAGTACCAATCATTTGAGTAGACTTCGGTTTGTATATGGGTCAAATGAATATTGTGCAGGTAAGCACATTTCATGTTTATTTCCTTTTTCTTACGATTTTTCAATGTGAACTTACAAAAGTTTGTATCAATAAAAAGTGTTATATTAATAAGGTTTTATTATATGTTTGTTTATATCATATATAATGTATATAAAAATTCTAGATGTTTTTATTTTCAGGGTAAAGTGTTTGATGAGTTTTTATTTTGTTTAATTTGTTGATTTTATGCTTTCACAAAACGTTATCTGTGTTGTGATTTGTGGTCAACTCAAAAGACAGCTTTAGGTATTTCCCCAAAAGAATATTTGTAACATCAAAAGCAGAAGAATCTTCAAAGTAATTCAATAAATGGTGCACATTCATGAAATATATAAATTTCATGTTGTGTATACTTTCATGTCCATATTCATTAAAAATTCCCTGCACATTCACTCAAAATTCCTTTACTTTTTCTAGGAAACTTGGTCTTTTTATTTATTTATTTATTTATTTATTTTACTATTCTTTTTCAGTTTTTGTTCTGAAAAAATATGCTTCGTATTTTCTTTCCCTCCTGCATATTATGTTTGATATGCATGGCAGATCAATATTATAGCTGACGCTATGTGAAAATGGGTCTGTATAGCAGTGCGCACAATTTTTCTCTTGCGATCAATATCACTGGAGCGTGAAAAGAAAGAAGCCAATTGGGGGAAAAAAAGAATATTTAAAAAAAAAAAAACAACAGCTAACAACAGCGGGCGCAAGTTTACGGCCCATTTTCTCACGTAGCGCCATCTATTGGCAACCATGGGAAGTAAAGGAATATTTGGATAGCTTATGATTTATGCTTTCTCCTCCATTGTTTAGAACTTGAGATTTCTTGTTTTATTTCTTTCGTTATCTTCACTTTTGTATACCTTTTATCTCTTACAGATCGTATTTATTCATCCAAATCACTTGTAATTGTTACTGAAATTTCATAAGAAATCGTCGATTTTTACATTACTCTACTCATTGGCTAGTATTTTATTCAGTTCGTTTTAGCTTTTGTGCATTCATTTCCTTCTGTAAAACATGATCCATAGTCTGTCTCGAACTGTAAGTCGTACACTGCGTTAAAACTTTTCGAACCATCTGTGATGTAAATTTGGGTCTGTAATTTAATATCACTGTCCTAAATCAAGAGTTCATTTTGATACTTATCCTGTGATGATGTCTGATGCTTTATCTACTTTTCTTTTCAAGTTCTTATTTCTAATTCTGGCCACTGTATTCCACGAAATACTTCTGTCTTAGTTGAAATGAGAGTAAAAGAAATTGTTTCTCAATAAGTCCAACAAATTCGAAATGAAGGGGACAAAATTTAATTCAAAGAAATTGTATTGAAACCATTATTTCTGTTACCTGTAGAGTTTTGTGAGCTTTGGAAGAAAACGTTTTAAAAAATGACTACTCTTAATTTTTGCAGAAGTATATAAATAATGCAAAATTTTTTGAAGAATCGTAATTTTTTCTTATATCCACTGCAATGTTTTAATCTTCTTCAGTGTTAAAAAGTGTAATTTAAAAAAGTGTATTGTTAAAAATTTTAAATTGCAAAGAAAAGAGTTTTTTTGGGGGGGAGGGGGCTTTTTCAATTCAGTATTTTGTCTCTTTTAAAAAGAAATTTTTCTCAGGTTCTAGTAAAACTCTTGAGTTATTAGGATTAGAGCTCGCTTCTTAAAGTATTTTTGAAACTACAGTAAAGAGAACAATTTGGATATTGTTATCAGTGCATATTAATGTGTACATTATGCTGTCTATTATTTATTCGGAGTTTCAACAAATCTTTTTTTTTTCACGATGTACTTTAAAATACTGAACAGTTTGGTTAATTATTCCAAATTTTAACGTATTTTTGGCCCTTTTTTTTATCAGTTTAATTAAAATCTACCGTTTGAAGCGGTTTAAATATTTTAACTTTTGTTTTATATTTACCCTTTAAATTTTTTAGTTATTGTTAATACCACCCAATTATGATAACGATTCATAATTTTATAATGCGGTAGAAAATCTGTAAACTGTTTTGCTACCTTTAATAACAATGATTGCCTTGGATTAAAAAATTATTCGTTACCTAATCACTTGTTACTTTTTTTTCATTTGTTTCTTACGTTTGTCAATTCATAAAAATTAAGTTTCAGCGGCAGAATCAACATCTTGAGAGTAATATTTTGCATTTTCATTCATCAGCAACGTCGTTCTAGAGATCATAAGTTGTATTTCAAGCTTTAAGAAGTGAAGTTTAGATGCAAGAGATTAAAATGCTGAATAACTTGTGGAGTCTTCTAGTATGTTTTAGAATCATTAACTGTAGACCCTAGCTGAAAAGACTATGTAACGACTTCTCGCTGGGTCTTGGAAGAACAGATGACTGCAGAAGAAGGTTTAAATAACTTTTTTATTTGAACTTAACAAAAAATGCACGCGCTCGGTTCTCACACTCTATCACTACTTGTGGCTAAGTAACTTAACAGAAAAATAAGATGCAAAACCACAATAAAGCAAGACTGGCTCCTTATTTTAAACCGCTTAATCGGCTGCATACAGCAAAACCGAACCTAGAATAACAGTATAATGTAAAGAGAGTGGCTAAGCACCAACTATTCACGTACAAAGCTACTTCAAACACGCGGCATAAATTCGAAAGTAACTTTCCTACTCGAACACTGAAAACCGCGGCTTAAATACTGATTCTGAACTCACTAAGATTTGCATACTAAGTTATTAAAATTTACATTCTGGCAGAATGAAATGAAAAGGGAAAGGAAAGATTCTAAAACTAAAAATAATTGGTTAGAATAAAATAAGGGCTTTACAAACTTTTATGTATAGTATTACCTATATTTAAATAATACATGCTTCTCCATCTTTTAATCTGAACGGAAGTCCTTTAATAAGCTTTATATGTCTAAATATTTACGGATTTGACGCACACTGTGACATTTTATAATCACAAAAAACATAAAGAAATAAAACCTAACTTCTGCTGTAGTATGGCAGATATCAAAGAAAACAATTAATTTACTTTCTTAAAACTGCCCCCCCCCCCCCCCCCAAAAAAAAGGATGAGCTGACTGAAGAGTTGCCGAATCAACTGCTGATATTTTAAGCAGACAGAATTCTAAAAATGCAAGCATAAAATTTATTTGAATTTAGATCTGAGTAAACAATGATGAATGTGTTGTTTTTGAGTAAACAGCACTTTTCTGTATGAGTAACGAAGCTGGGATTTTTAAAGAATGAATAATTTTCATGTGAAGTGTTAATGATTTTACATTATTTTTAACAAAACTACAAACGGTATACGAAATGAAATGCATTGTTTTTGTAGATTCTTGTCCATAAAATTACGCATAAAACACGAAAGGAAATAAGTGCGCAGAAAATGATTAAATAAATTATCTTACAGTGGCATTACATAGCTTCAGGAGAGTGAATACATGTGTTGGATGCTAGCGATGTTAGCCTCGGCATTGCTAAAATTGTTGTAAAGTGTACTTTTTCGTGCATATAAGTCAGATATTAAGTACAGGCAACTTCTTAGAAATTAAAACAGGATCAATATCAACGAGAAAAACAACTGCGCTATTATGAACCAAAAATAATGTCAAATTACTGCATAAAAATAGAATGGAAGATGTCGTTGTAGCCGACGACAGATTTGTATCTTTAGTTATAATGTAAAAGAACTAAAAAAGCAGAATCTGCACCTGCTTAGTACGCTTGATGTGGTACCTAAACGGCTTAAAAAATTACGTAATGGAAAAGTCTGTTACAATTTCTTTACGAAATTCTTTGAATGTAATATTCTCTTTTTGTTATGTGAAAATTATTTTAGCCTTCAGCCGTCTTTTAAACGATAGTCATGTTCTTAGTAGTAGCGCAGGAATCTTAGTAAGTTATTTTAAAATTTACGGATTTATCTCAGAATGCATAGTTGTTATCGCACAAGTGTTATCGCGTTCAAGGCTCGATAATCAAAGTAAAATTGAAAGTAAACCTTTGTTTTAAATTTATCATGCCTGTTATGTCATTCTTGTTTACTTAAATATGTCCTACAATAAAGCTGCTCTCGGTGCTATAAAAAAAATATTCTTGGCTTGTAAATAAATTGCATCTTCTGCAACACGTATCCTTTCTTTATTTTGCGTTAGATTGCCCGTATAAGACTTAATACTTTAGTGAAGTTCTAGTCAGTTAATACAAATCTGGCACATAAGAGCGCTTTCTTATGAGTATCACTACGCAGTCTGGTTCAGTCATCCGGTTCAAGGACCATTTAAGAACTAGAAATATCTAATCAAAATCTCTTCAAAACGGTTCAAAAATAATATTCAAATATCTCTTCAAAACGGTTTCGAATTCACCTGACGTGCAGTATTACGTAAAATTCCTACCAACTCACCTGGTTCAAGGCCCAAATTGTAAAGTCTGAATATGTACATTTCTTCAAAATGCTTACGAATTCACCAAGTGTGCAGTATTACGTAAAATCAAGACATGTAATATTGAATTAATCAAATAAAAATTCAATACTTAATTGTATTAACCAATAATTATATTAACTGTGGTATTAATCACACGTAACCTATCGCTTATAATCAAATATTTTATACTGAGGTACAAATGTAAAATGTTTGATTGTACTGCAAAGTAAAATTTGAATTTATTCCCTACTTCATACTGAAATATAAATTTGAAAGTTAGCGTGGTTTCCAAAATCAAGATGTTTTAAATACTGAAACTCAAAATCCAGGGAATAATTTCATTTAACTGGTTAACTATAAACAAGCATATAAGCGAATGATAAATATTCGGAAGGTTAACAGGGAGCACTTGCGAGCATTAATAGTTATTAATTACATTCATTAAGATTAGAAAATATTATAAGGCATAAGAATATGTTATTAATATTTTTAGAATTCCGTCATACCCTTCATAACATAGGATTAGGTTGATGAATTAGCATTCTAGATAATTAAAAAAATAGGTATTGTAAACAATACTTTGTTTCTTTAACCTGTAGTTAATATTGCAATATACCAGTTTTCATCTGATGCCCATCATGCTGATTTTAATGAAATAAAACAAATGTCAGTTAAAAATTGGGGGGGGGGGAACTTGTTAACTAACATATGTTAAAAGTTTTTCTTTTATAATTACTGAAACACAGTTTAGGATTTACAGTAGAAACACGTAAAGTTAAAAAGTATTTTAATCTGAAATATCTCTCTGAAGTCAACTTATAGAACTTTAAGTTCTTCTGGATGAAAAAAAAAGTTATTAAAACTGAAAATTATTGCTCAAAACAAAGGCGAATTTATACGGTAACGCAAGTCTCGTCGACCCCAGAATCTGTAAAAATCTATGTAAAGCAGCAAGTTTCAGTATTTCGTACATAATTTTACTTGAGTGAAACTTCAAAACTATTATCCTAATTAACATGATAAACTTCCATGTTATTAAGAGCCGAAGCCAGATTGGCAAGGCAGAATTTTCTGTTTTTTCCTTATGTTACGTGAAATGCCAGCCAGTTTCCATTCGGAAAGTAAGACAGTAGCTCTTGCATGCTTGCCACAATTAATTATACAATAAACAACAATGCATGTCTACTTTGAGGAAAAATATTGTATTAAAAAACTTTCATATAACAAATTTTTAACAAAGAACACCTGCCAAAAGATAAAATAAACATCGCTTATTGCAAATTACCTTGCTGCAATAAAATGAAGATATAAGTTATTGTAATATAAAGAGCATTGCTTACAGCGTAAATTTTCCGATTGTAACACTTGGGAATTGTTTTAAATTACTAAATTAATTTTAAACTCAGACGACCAAAGAAAGTAAAACACACACTCAGGAACCAAGTTGTCTAGAAGACAAATACAATTATGTAAGAATTGTTAAAGGTTGATTTTAGCCTTTCATTTGAAAATAAAGCATAATAAACCCGTGAAGGAAATAATATATCCGAATTGGTCAACTTATGACATCTACTCATTCACTCTCATTGTAGTGAAGGATTTAGCGTTTTAGCCTTATTTTGTTGTAGTTGAATCTGATCTTATGTAAGACAGTGGTGATCGTGGAGTTTCGTTATTCCGCTTTAAATTCGGGTCTGATTTTTGGCAGAAAAGATTTCTTGTGCGATAATTAATTATATAAAAACAGCATCTATCTACTCGGTAGCAAACGATACTTATTTTAGATTAGAATCCAGTATAATAAATGGATCCGATGATTTTGCTTGTGGCAAAACGTCCACATTGGGCATCTGGCAACAAATTATGTGATGTGATCAAGATTCTTCTCAGGTTCCTTTTTTCTAAGCTTCAGAATGTCATTTCATTGATTGGATTTTTAAAAAAATTAAGTTTTTTTAATTACAAAAATTTCTTCTTCAGACAGTGTTGCCAGATAGATTGTTTTAAGACAAATTATAGGAATCTGACCAATTTTCAGTCTAATTGGCACCAGAGAATTCAAATGGTTTTTGCTCGGCTTGGCTTTATTTGCGTGCGAGCATTATTTAAATAAAAAACACTTCCACTTTTTTGTATTTCTTTTTCAAAAAAAAAATTTTTTTTTTATCTTTTAAATAAGAAAATATTTTTACCTCCAGCATGAAGCAAATTTGTAACTCTTTAATCGTCAGAACGCATTTTGCAATTTTTCAGTCACCAGCAGTTTTGTCTTAATGACAGTAATGGTGGCAAAATAAAAATTCAGAATCCAGTTTTTTTTTTAATCTCTGAAGTATCCAGATGTAATTCATAATCCTACAGATAGATTATGAACCCTATTTTTCACCCTGTTTGCATTTTACTTGCTTAACAACGTCAATTAATACTAATCTCGTAGGCGAGAAAGCATTTTTTTTTCTTGTACCTTCAAGTAAAGCGAAAGGTACAAAATGCATCTGAATCTACTTGTTATTGATATGACAATCCAGGCAGAGCTACTGCTGTCAAACAAATGCTATTGGGACGTCACTACATCTTCAGAATGAAAAGAAAACTTTACACTGGTCAAATTTATGCCACAGATTCCATTCGTTTTAGGGGACATGGAACACATTAAAGTTCTCTATCATAATTATTGAGTTTTCTTTACAAATATTTCCGTGCAAGTTCGATTCTGATACTTATAATAAAGGCAACATATCTATTAAAGTTTCGTATCTTGACATCAAAAGTTTTTGTAATTTCAGATAATAAAAGGTCTCTGTGATGATCGATTTGCTTTTCTGAAGAAGAGTTTAGAACTGCGCGCTCTACTTCAACTTCACTTTCAGAGTAACTCCACCTGTTACTAAACACTTAGTACATGTCATAGCTTTCATTTATCCAGATCTTCAATACAGTTTTATACGGGATAACGAATTATAATCAAACCTCTAAAGGGCTTTGGAATTTGTTAAAAATATGAGCACAAGTAAATAACATTTAAAAAATCTATAATACTGTTTTAATATAATTATTAGTCACTAATTTATTAATCGGAAAGTAATTAACTAACGCACTTTTTATGCATTGCTATTTATCTTTACTTCAAATCCTGCAAACATTCTTCACTGTCTTGTAAACTCAATATTCCCGCTGACTGTGAAAAGGCGATTTCTCAATGAGCATTTTCTCCATGATGCTATAAATGCAATGTAAAAGTACAAATTACGGAAGCAGTAAACATTTGACTACCGATACGAAAGAAATTATAATAAAATTTCAGTTAAGGAATATTGTGCTCAAGACGTAAACTTAGACTATCGTTTCATTCCCTGAAATCAGAAAACTTATAATTTTCTCGTGAATAGTTAAATAAATTGCCTGTCCGTTTTATCTCCTATCTTTCAGCTCGAAAATGAATAATTAAATTGATACTGATAGCTGATGTTGGTGGCTATTAGCCTGATTTTTCACTTCAGTTTTTAGGATTTTAAATTATAAGTTCCTTATTATGAAATTGATTGAAGCAATTAGTAGCTGATGCATGCAATACATACAGGAAAAGAAACAAAATTACTAAAACATAATTAACAAAGCCTTGAGACTTCATCTTAAGTCTTCGACCTTCTCACTAATAATTATCGATTAAGTCGAGATAGAAGGTGTTGATAAAGTAATAAAAATGTCCTATCAAAAGACAACGGAAGGCTTCTGAGGAAACTTCCGCATCTCAGCTTCCTTGGGATTGGTTGTTTTGTATTCAGTGAAGAGGCTCTTTGTAATGTGCAACCCATGTTACTTCCGGAGGTGAAAAAGCAGAATTATTCTCCGGAAATTTAATTCAAACTCCTATAAGACTAAAACACATTTTTTTTCAATGGAGTCTCCTCCTTTGTATCTGCTGCAGGTTAAAATTGCATTTAAAGACTTTTATGCATTTTCGTCATCGGCAAAGATATATGTAAGTAGCGCCAAATGAAAGAATCGGGTTATGTTATACAAGCAACTATTTAAATAATAGAAATTCTGAATAAATTAAGCGTTTATGATTTTTTTGTTTTAGTGAGAATTTATGACCTGGGGGGAATCTTTAAAATTATCAAAATGCTGCATCAAATTTTAACTTCTGCATTTCTGATTAATGCCCTCTGAAAGCAAAACCAGAGACATGTTATGAAAGTTTCGTCTTTACTATTTTATATGTTGCAGGATTTTTAAGTATTATCAATAAAATAGTTAATAACCGCATGTTTTTTAAATGAAACAAAATCAAAATTTATGTTCGGCCAAAATGCAGAGTTCTTAACTACTAAGGTAATTTTTATTCATCGAAAGGCTTTAAAAAATGAATAACAAATAAATAAGTTTAACACTAGCAGCTCTGAATTAAAAATAGACCAACTAGATAGGAAACCATGTCTTTACGTAAAAAGTAAATACCTATGCATTTCGCTAGTGTTAACTATATGCTTTCAGAATACAGCAGATTATAAATATAATGGTTTTTGTTTTCTTTGGCGTATATGCTTGTTTGCTATAAAGGAAATTTATTGAAATTTCTGAAATTGTTGAGCCGATGCCTATGCATCTATCTATATAACATGAAGTGTGAGCTTTGTATGTGGAATACATGAAAATTCTCCATGTAAGTTGTAATCATTAGGTTATATCGATGCAGGACACCGAGAAACGGGCAATGCCATCGAACTCCGGATCTCCCAAATACGCGTCGAGCGTGCTTCAAGAAGGCCTCCGGAAAGGAGGGCGAAAATATCCATAAACACAATTCAAGAGTTATTTTATCTCTTCATCTTTGGCTGTAGACTGCGAAGTTACTAATTTATCTTAAATTGCTAGAAACAGTTCTTATAAAGTATAGTGCATTAAAAATAATAATGATCGCTTGTCATTAAATTTATTTTTGCGTGTAATACACGGGTAAAATATTCTGTGGTCTTTGCACGGGAATATAGAAATAGCAAATGTCATATTTGTTAGATGTGTCAGACTTACCTCAGTACCCCTTAAATTTTTGCATGCTGTTATCTTAAATGCATATCTATCCACTGCAAAGCTGATATAATAGGCGAGAAATGTAATTTTATAGGATGAAAAAAAAACTATTTTAAAATTAATTTTAAATTTAAATTTGAAACAGACTTTATACTGAAAAATGGTACTCATTTGTTCGAACTTATAATCCGAAATTTAAATTAAAACAGAGAAGCATGTATGATTTTGTAGTAATTCAATGCGTCATTTTGGTCTTGTTGATTCGACCTAAATAAAAACTAATTTTTCAGCAGTGTGTAAATATTACCTTTGCAGTAATAACGCAGGATTTTACTTCTTAGTCCTTCTGAATAAATTTTGAAATTCGCTAATTTTAAAGTTTTCCTCTTACGCGACTTAAAAGTCCTTACCCGCTACATATTCCGCAATCGTTGATCGTAGTCATATACTTCCAGTTACAGAAGTTTTTTAAAAGATGAAAATATTCATGTTTTTGCAATGATGTCAAATTTAAAAAAAAATAATTTTTAACAAATAACGAAATCTAACTTGTATTGTTCTCTTTCTCTCTCGGTTCCTATACTTATATTAGAGAAACTTTTATACTCGTTCTGAAAAACCAGAATTAGAAGTTTGACTCTCGTACGACAAAAACCACCGGTATATTTAATTTCAAAATTTGCAATTTTTTATGTCATTTTCAACTTATTTTGAGAGATAGGATAATCTGGTTAGAATAATTCGACGAACTATGTTTCAATGAAGCGCAGAAAAAAAAAATGTGTACAATTTAATAGGCCGTACAAGGAAGTCATGTGGTGTTCTCATCAGATTTTTTTTAAATATTAGAAATCTTATATTTTAATTATAGTTTTTATTTAATTATTTTCCACCAGGAATTTGCAAATAATTTCCATGAAACAAATTACATTTTTTGTCTTATTTTCGCTAAAGTAAAAGCTTTCGGTAATTAAATACGTCATCACCGAGTGTCGAAAATTGACATTTGTAATATTTAAACAAATGGAAAAATCATCTAATATCGATTTTAATTTAGACTATTTTATTATCTTTTTATTTCTCTTTCTTGCTCTTCTTTTCAAGCGACAAAATCATACACAATCTTAATTGCTGGTTTGTTTGCAAACGACTATCAAAAGTTTTTCTTCGCTGAAAGAATTTATCTCGGCGCTTTTTAAATGTTTGTGCGTTTCTATAATAACAATATGAATGAAAGGAAGGAAACGCATCTGCGAATGACTGCGATTCAAGTTAATAAATTTTTTAAAAAAATTGAAAGTTTGGAGAAATTACAATTTCGAAGCAAAGACTAAATCGAAAAACCAAAACAGTAAGCTAATTTCTGTTTCTTAATAGAATATTAATTTCCATTTGCATCTCAATACAAATTTTCGAAATATCATAATGCAATTTCTTCCGGTGTTCTGTTCTATATTATGAGCTTTCTAAAAGCATGTAAAGTAATATATTCCATAAATGTAACTTAGCAAAGAAGTTTCATTCATTAAAATTTGTCTAACTGTTAACAGACGAAAGTAATAGAAGTAATTTAATTTTATAACTGTTCGCTTTTATTCAATTTCTTTATTAACTTGAACTACTGTGTTTTAATGGATTCTACCAGTAAATTTATTTTACTTCATTTAACTGATTTGACAACTAACTAATCCATTACAGCAACCATGCAAAACCTCCTTTTGGTTTTCTTTTTCTTCCCCGCCTCCAGGTACGATTTCAAATCGTTATCTTTGGGGCATTTTGCTGACAAACTATATTGTTAAAAACATCTACCTGATTCTGTTTTTTAATCTGTTCAAAATCAAAGCAAAATGTAAAAAACTACGATATATACATGAGGCTTCTTTCCAGCAACATCATTAAAAAAAGTGATTTTTAAAAATGATTTGTGAAAAAAAGTGAATACAGTACTGAAGTAAAGAAAAGAAGTAAATATTCACATATGCTATTCAAGTTTCTAAAACAAAGCTTAGAGTAAATAATACAAATGGAAAGTCGTAGCAAATACGGCCTCTGTAACTTTCCTAGTATTTTAAAGTTGGTTTTGCTTTGAATGCACTTTCGGCAACTAGCAGTTTTATAAGATTCCTCCTTAATTTTGATTACCAATGAGCTGTATCCTCTGTATAAATGAAACCTTTTGTTTAAATTCCAAACTGCAACTTGGTCAGAATTTTTAATTAAATATAATTATCACGCAAATTTAGAGACTTGCTTCCCGTGTTAATTCAGTGAGAATAAACTGAAAAATTTTCGTTATGTCTGAAAACTGCATGCAAAAGTATTCCCCATATGCTGCTATATTTCGAAACTTAAACCTGTCATTACGTAACTTTCGTTTTGTCAAATAGGGTTTTATCAGTAAATCAGAATTAGTTTAACTGAAAAAATTTCAACGAAGTTACTGAAATCTGCGATACAGGTTGATATACTTGACATCTCACATCTGTGATAGCGAAAACATGTGAGAGCGAAAAATGTGTTCGAATTTCGAGTTATCAAGCAAACCAGAAATAAAATTCATTTTACTGCGAGTTTAACGGATAAAATTATAGTTTGCGGAAAAAATTTATATTCCGTGTAAGAACTATAATAATGATGCAAAAGCACAGTAATGATGTAAAAGCACAGTAATAATATAATAATATGTAAAAGCACAGTAATAATGATGTAAAAGCACAGTAAAAATATAAATTAGGGCGATTATATTATATTATATCACACATATAATAATGACATCATTATTATATCACACATATAATAATGATGTAAAAGCACAGTAAAAATATAAATTAGGGCGATTATATTGCTCAGTGTTAAATGAAGGATTAATTACATAAAACTAGTTGAAATAATACTTGATTATTATATAAATACGTAATATTCGCCTTTTTTTTCTTTTAATGGTCGTTACTCATTTAATATAACAAAGGAAATATTTCGGATGCGCATATTTTCTTTATTCCATCTACTAGAGTGCTTTTTTTAACTTATTTTTGCGATAATTACTGGTCATTAAGTTCTCTGTGCATATCATTCTAAACAGTATTTGGTACGAAACGTACTTATATACAGTTATGATGTAATTAATTCGTCATAGCTGACAGAAATGTTTAGACATTTCACATGTAAGCCGACTGATTTTTCAATCGTAATAAACTATAAACTTCCTCTTAGAATTGTTTTTCACACAGATAAAACGCGAAATATACCAAACTTAAGAAAGGTGAGTAATATTTACAAGCGGCTTGATTAATATAAACTTTTATACAATAACTTGGCAACTAGTATGTCTCGCGTATCTGACCTCTGGAGATATTTTTACGGAAAAGATCAAATAATAGTAAATATTTGCAATCAGAATGCCTGACATGAGCCGTGAAATTATTTTAAAAGTCAAAAGGAGGCTGATTTCGTTTTACATATGATGAAATCTTCATTGGTGTTAAAAATAAGTTATTATACTTTTGCAAATTTCAGTTAACTAGTTTATAAATCACGATAACGAATAATTTTTTTAGTTGTGTCTGATTTGCAGAATGTAGCAAAAACTTCGATGTACGTGAAAACTGCAAAGCAATCGGACTCGGATTATCGAAAAATTTATTGCATTTATTTTTATTCCTGAAGCGACCTTCATGCAGTTGTATAATGATCCTAAAGAAGCAAACAGATCTTTTGTAAGATAAAAAGTAATTTGCCTTCATTTGCCTTAATTCTGCTTCTTAAAGGATACAGTTAATCAATCATTGTTTACAATTTAATAAAAATTATTCAGTTTTTGTCTGCATTCGGAAATATGTATGTATAACTAAAAACGTTATATGTATAATTCTGGTTATAAAAATTGTACGCTTCACTCTACTGTGGTTTATTTTTAGTAGTTGAAAAGTATGGAGTTAACCAGTAATAAAAAGTAGTCCAATTGCAAAAACTGAAATTCACTTGCGTTGCACGACTTTCGTCTTTTGTTAGATTCCAGCAAGTTAATTCAGTTTCTAAATCATTAAACAGTTATTTAATTTTACCATTTTTGACTATATTAATCGAGTTCATTTAGCGTTAGGACTTAAAAGGATTCGGTTTCGTAAATCACAACAATGACAACACTTCGCTTTCTTTTCCAACGAAGCTCCTGTTTGAAACTGTTTTTTATGCAAGGTAATTTTGTATAAACTCTTGTTTGAAATTTACTTTTAAATGAAAGCAATAAAATTCGTTGGATATTTAAAAATCTATATTCGATTTCATTTTCGAAAACTAGAAGTACTTTTCTGACCTAATCAAAAAACAAGTAATGCAAAAAATGAAAAATTAAAAAATTTCCCTCCCTCGAGCAATCTACTAAAAGATTTATTCCCGAAGAATAACTTCCTAACAATTTTGTTGGTATTCATAGCGAAAATTCTCTCCGTTGTTCCTAGACTAGTGTGGCTGTCCGCTGATTAAACTATTTGCAGTAGACTTTAGCTTTCAAGAAAATCATTTTGAAAGGTATTTGACTTAAGTTACTGCAGCCAGAGTCAACATTAGAAATAGAATTGTCTGGGTTAATGCTTATTTCTTTGATTAATAAATTAGGCAATCTTCTAAATGTGGCTAAATTGGCCAAATTTTGTCCTTAAAGTAGGAGAAGAGATTGCTTTGAGTATACATCGAGAATCTGGAATTCTAAAAGCATTTATTTAATTCTCTTCTATAAATGCCATCTCATCACCTACGTCTAAACCGATTAAACCTTTTTTCCGAAGATTTTCTAACAAATAACTAAAGCAGCTGCATATTATTTTAAACTACGACATGTTAAATAGGTTAGTTTTAAGAAAAGTGAGGAGACATCGAAATTTAGAATACCATGCAAAAAAGACGATTAAAATGGTTTAAAAATAGATAAAAAAATGTGTTTAAATCTAATTTCCTTTGAAATATTTTGTCTTGTTTCAAATTATGTGAATTTAGAAGTATTGTCTTGCTTGTTATACTGTGTAAATATATAAATTAAGTTGGTTGATTACATGTTTTATAAACAGAACTACAAAGAATACTTCCTTTTCCCCCTGTAGCAGTTGTGTAATGTGTGAATATTTCTGATGGGTGAACCTGATCTATTTTTTTGACTAAAATTTGCTGATTTTTAGTTTAGAAAATGAACTGCGGTTCTGTTCTCAATAACCTCTAGAGAGAAATTTTGACATTCACCCAAAGCTCGAAATGTAGCATATACACACCTTGGTTTGCAGCAAGAATTTAGGAATTTGCTTTTATTGCTCATGAAAAAGTTGAATTTGGAGAATATCTTCAAAATAACTCCTAATGCTTCAAAGAACTGCGTAGCGCTGACAAGAAATTTTCTCTTTTCTGTTTAAGAGCAAGAAAAGGGGGACAAACGCATGAATAAAATAAGAAGTTTTTCTAGCGGAGTAGAATTGTAAATGAATGGTCGTATTTCTCTTTAAAAATGTATTGTTCTTATTCCTCATCAGTATTCCATTTTTTTCCCCCTTCTTCTCTTGAGAAGCTAAAAATTTTGTTTACGGCTTTGTTGCACGCGGAGTTTAAAAAAGAAAAGTAATGTTTCTCTGCATATGGAGAAATCGTTTTGTTTATGTCACCTGAGAAGAAATTTTGCTTTTCGTGCTCTGTCCCAGAATTTTGAAGGATTTGGATATTTGTTTTTCTCGAGCTAGAAAAGGGGAACCTTTTCCAGCTCGTATTTCATTTAACTCCTTTGGGTTTTGTGTTTACGCCTCTGTTAAGTTTAATAAAGGATACGAAATTTATCTTCTTAGCAGGAGTCCATTATATGTTTGAGTTCAGTTTATTTTGTTTAAATACAGTTTGATATTACAGATAGTTTTGTTGGAAATTTTGCTTTTTAGTACCATTAAAATTTCATTTTTTGTTGTAAAATTTTCAATTTCGCTCCACTTTCCAGATTTTGCACATTTTATCAAAATTTACAATTGTTGTTATTTCTTATACCTTACCAAAAAACGGTAAATATTAGTCGCACATTGTCAAACACATCACGTATCGGATGCATTTTCATTGTGCATACATATGAAATTTAAGCATGCGATTCAGTTATTATATAATTTTAATTAACCTTATTTACGTCTTGTTTTATTTTTCAGTGGCGTATATTTTATCCAAAATCGACAATCAATTAATCTAAAGAATTCTGCACAAATATATATGTACATATACATATATGTAATCTTACTAGTGAAGTGAGAATTTTGGCATTGTATTTAATAAAAGTTTCACACCACGCCAGGAACATATAAATATTTAAACCACAGCTCATAATAATAACAATACTTGAAACGAGTGATTTTTCAAAGAACCCTGCATTAAATAATTTAATTTGCTTTTGAATATTTTTTTCTGAGGGTGCAGAGAATACATTCAGGACCTATTCCATTAGCATGCTTAATGTTTAATTTTTATATGCACATGCTCTATATTATTTTCGTGCCAACTTTAAGTAGCCCTAAATTATAATGTGTTTCAAAGGAAAGTTTTAAAAAAAAATTTCTCCTGTGTGGTTAAGGAACTTTTCTATGTACTCGGCTGATATTTATTTATTGGAAGGAAGAAGTTGAGCTTTCCATAATGGATCACAGATGTTATTTTTACAGTTCCTCCTGCTATCGGAGCTATTCTGACCCAATGGCTAAGTACGATGAGGGACTGAGCTTAATGACTCCTCACTCTCCCAACAGCAATCGAAAGCTCGGATAGGTGTGTCGTTGTATGCATACGAAGTAGGTACAAAATCCGCGACTTTCTGTGGTTAGAAATATAGTGTGAAATGTCTTACCCTAATTAATAATAAAATTAGTTCATGGTCCACTGGAAAATCTGGAGACTCAAATGCTTCCAGCATTAATTTATCAGAATTGTAACAAGATCTAGCAGAAGCATTCGAAATATCAGTGAAATTTGAATCAAAATTTTTCTTTTATCTATTCCGATAATTGCTCCTGTTACTCTTACAGGTGTGAAAACTATCTGCTATGTGTTAATACCTGCATGAACGGCCACGAACGGCCGAGTTGTCAAAGAATACTGATATTTCGTCTCGAGCTCGAACCCAGGTGAACGAGCTAGCTTCATTGGTTGTTTTACCCATACGAAACGGGAATACTATTCAGCTTTTCTTAGATATTCCTCCACATATACATCCCTTCTGTTAGGTAGAGAGACCTCCTGTGCTTGGCCATGTTCAAAATCACCTACTCTCTGCTTTAGACTCATTCGTGTCCAGTTTGGTTAATTCCATCTTGTATCCAGATTAATTTTACTTCTTACAGGATCCCAGGTTGTTAGCAATGCCATCGCTGCCGAAGAGTTCTTATTGTCTAATACAAATTCTCGTTATCGTAATATATATTTTGTATTTCTCATATATTCAAAGAATTGTATATTCAAAGACTCATATATTCAAAGACTTTTCAAAGAATTGTTGTTATTTGCACATTTATTGTTTAATAACTTAACTATTCTACTGAATTGGAAAATTAATTTTATTCCGTCCAAACATCTAATTTCAATCTATTTAAACAACCAATCAATCTGCAATTTTTAAATTCCTATTTGATTTTGTAGCCCACCAGTGGTCGAATGGTTAAGACTGCGTAACTCTAGTTCGACTCAAGTTCAAAACCCGATGAATGGGCTGTTTGTGGTTTCCCCTGTGTGCAACGTCACTACGATACAGTTTGCCTTTGAAAGGTCTTCCACAAAGGCATCCATTTTCGTAGGCATATAACCTCGTATGCTGTATATAACCTGTATTTAAATAATCCAATTTAATTCTTTTTTGTGTCTTTGTGTTTAAAAAAACAACGCTTCGAAAAGCAATGCGATGTCCGCAGTTCTTTTCTCGTAAGTGATTTAGAACAGATTTTTAGAACCCTTTTCATTCCGATATGTCTGCCAAAAAAATAATAAAATCTGAGTCCTAAAGTATTTAAAATCATCTCAGTTTTGAATAGCTCGTCTCGTTTTAAAATGTCGCATAATATTTCAAGAAATTCGCAATAAAAGATTTCCGAAAATGCTTATATTAAGTATTGACTTCTGTTGACTTAGAGATGGTTTTGCTGTAGGATTCCAGTGCTTTACGTTTTATATATAAGAAAGAATTTGTAATGACATTCCAAGAGTAAACTTTCTAGAAATAATGTTCCCCATTATAGTGCTATCATCTTGTAAAGCAAACAGCATTCGCAAAATATTTAAATAAGCTATTTGTATTTAGTTAAAGATCATATATTTTTTTAAGATATAGGGGCCTTAGAGAGGTTTAAAAGCAAAAGGCATCAGAATATTTCCTCTTGTAAACTGTTGAACCTGTTTTTGTCTTTGAAAACTCTGTAGCTAAGTGTTACAGCTTACGTAATGAAAATAAATCTGATGTGATACATGAAATGAATGTTAGAATAAAATTACGTACTGTCTTTTTAAAAGCAAACAGTCAATAATATTAATTAATTTACAATCAATATGTTATCTGACTGCGTAATTCTTCATTCGCTTTCTTTTCTGCTCTATGAGTTGTCTTTAGAAGAAAAAAAGGTAGATTTTATTTTATTATCAAAATTTCTTCCTATTTTGAAGTACATTTGTTTCCTGTCACGTCATTAATTGGTCTCATGTAGCTAGTGTCCAAAATTTTGTTTGCAAATGTTCTGCCTTAGAAAATTCAGCTAGCTTGTGTGAAACAGATCAAGTAATTGATGTTTTGTTTAGATATTTCTTTTCCATTCGTCATTATCGTCAGTTATTTTTCATCCTTTTTCCTGGTATTTTGAAACTGACGTAAGATTTTCCAGTTCCTTCTGTTCGTTTGCATTTGTTTTCAGACTTTCGGGAGCACAAATTAGCCTTGCACACTTTTATTTGAGTTCCTTGATTCCTGTATGTGTGATTTTGTTTTCTGGCTTCAGCGAGTCAGGGTAGATAAATTGCTCAAAATTAATTTATGAGAAACGTTTTTAATTTTTCGTTTCATTTAAGGCTTCACGTTATGAAAACTTATTTGTGCAACCATATATTAATTCTGCTTTTGATGTTATATTAAATCTTACAAAGAAATGCATTGTCCCCACCAAACAGTTTAGTCCCGTTTTACCGAAAACCTAATCATCAGCATGCAGTCCTACACCAGTGTCCCAACCTACTAATTTCGCTTCTGTTGTTATGAATTCTAACAAAGAGCGTATTCCTCTACTTGATGGGCTTCTGGGTACCAAGTTTATTCTTGTGTGTGAATGATTTTGTATATAGGTGATATCCTTGAAAGAGAAGCCATACACTATTCCGCCCAAAATTAAAATGGGGAATTATTTTTTTTTATTCTCATTTGTGTTGTATTATATCTAATTAAATTATTTTTGCCAAAAGTAGTGTACAATAATGCCAAAGGAATGGTTCTACGAGTTATTTCCATTGGCCAGACAAGTGGTTCGGGACAGTGGATACCAGTACTCGAAAGGCCATTCCAGGTATGCATTGATGGTGTGCAATTACAATTCGTATGAATGTTGCTGTAGATTTTTACTGTATTTCAGCTTTTAGAAGATCGCAGGAAGCCTCAAGATTATTTTGCTGTTAACCAATAAATTTAAATTTATTAATTCGTATTGCACCTTCATTTTAAAATGACTCTAAAACGGAAAATTATTCAACGGAAAAGCGAAGAACACAAATTAATCTGCATAAACCACAAATATAGTATAGTAATGCTCTTGTTGAAACAATTATATTAAATCTCTCCGAGTGTATTTAGGGTTAAATCTAAAGTAAAGTCATTACAATTTAAAAGTTACTTAAATGCTGATGCACAGAAAACGGGTATATTTAGCTACGATACGCTAATTTTACCATTTAGTTGACTCAATCTGAGGAAACTGGTAGCCAGTGGGCAGAGAATATTCAGCATGCATAACTGAGATACACCGATTCATTACTTTTAAAAATATGCAACGCTGAAAGTATTGTTTTCATGATGTATCTCCTCCGTACGGTAGGATCATAAGCACGTGTTTGTATCGACTTAGTTTTATATTTAAATGTATATATCCAAAAGGGAATTTTCTCTGAAACAGATGTCTATATTTTGTTCAGTTCAAAGCAGTTCAGTTTCAAAATAAAAATTTCTTGCTCTTCCATTCAGTACCATCCCTTTTAAATTGTTAAAGTAAATCATAAAACGTGTCATATATTTTGCTGAATTGGTCATTCAAGTCATTTGAAAGAAACGCGCGCAAATGGTACTTCATGTTTTCTTAAAAGTCACCCCGCATCGTCTGTACCTAATTGGTGGTACAGTAGTACATAATATTATAGAAAAACGTAAGGTATTTATCTCCTTCTCTCTCACTCTTTTGTAGGTTTCGTTTGAAGATTAGGTACTCTTAAAATTTTAATTCCCCTCTGTATGTTATAGTTTCTATAATTCTACAGCTAAAACAGAATCAAATGAACAACAAGAATTATGACGTTTCAGGAAAATAATCCCTATATGTAAACCTAATTTATTGAATTAAGCGTCGACAGATGGGGCTTCGAGAATAAGCAAATTAATCCGTCGAAGCAGGGGGGGAAGAAAGGTGGGAAAAGGATTGCGAAACGGCCGTCACACTCAATATTTACAGTATCGAAAAGTTATTGTTTGTTAGTTCATATGTGAGATAGCTGTGAAATGAAAGAAGAATGTAACTTATTCCGTTAAGGTTAAAATTATATTTGTCCAAAATAGTCGCAGTAACCCCTCCTGTCGTATTTTTGTGCGATTATGCCTCTTATATCCGTTACTCACTTCTTCTCAGGAGTATGTTTATCTCAGCAACTGGAGCTGTTTAGCGATGATGATTTCCAGATTTGTTATCCATAGTGATTTGCTTTTGACATACTGTGAAATGAAATGACCTCTGAATGCTGATGCCTAGATAAAAATACAGTGTAGACAACTCGGAATTATGAATACGACTGAAATAAACACAAAAATAAGGAAAAAAATCCTGCCAGTGGTAAACAAGAATATTGCAATATATTCATGAGAACAGAAAATGATTGATGTTCAAAACGAGAAAACAAGAAGAGCTAGGCCGTAGACAAATTATTTTCCCAAATTATTATAGTGTTAGACTTCCATAAAATGTGTCATTACAGATTTCCTGTTCGTCTAATATTTACAAATCTACCTCCTTTTGAGTGGTATGTTTCAGAAAAGAAATTTGCAAACAAATCCCCTCTTGGAGAATTTTAGTGCTGCGTTGTACAATTCAATCAAAAACTGAAAAGTACCCAAATCAGTTGTGAAACTCAA
The DNA here is from genome assembly GCA_000611955.2 of Stegodyphus mimosarum. Lineage (NCBI taxonomy): Eukaryota > Metazoa > Arthropoda > Arachnida > Araneae > Eresidae > Stegodyphus > Stegodyphus mimosarum. The sequence continues at coordinate 145,392 of KK115279.1, read as the reverse complement.
ACGCTAAAAAACAAGCATCAAATCGACAACCTGTTGCAACCTGGAAGAAAATATAGAACGAAAATAAACCGTAAACACTTCGCTATGATTTTTTAACTTTTTCATTTCACATCTTCTGCTTTTCTTAAGAAGATTCTCATCCCTCTCGCAAAGAAGTATTTTGATTTATAACTGTTGACGTCAGGTAGCGTAATTATGTGTATTTATGGCTACAGGAAAACAATCAGAAATGCATCCATAGAAGTTTGTTGTTATTTATTATTACTTATATGCAATATTCAACAAGTTCGAAAATTTGTGTCTCAACTCCAGTCGTTACATTTTAGGCACTGAATCATATTTTCCTTGCGGTCTTCCTTAGAATGTTACATCGAGACGAACACGATGTTAAATAATATGGCAGACTAGGGGGTAACTCGTTTTGCCGGAAGAGGTGCAGTTGGTATGATGTTACGCCTAATATTAAAAGGTACGACTTGCGCAACCCTTACCCTTATATGATATATTTTAAAGCAACTTCACACCACGTGCAAATAAGTAATATAGGATTTCTCAACTAGATTAGGAAGGAAAAGAAATGTCAGAAAATCTTTTTCTGTTATAAATATCACAAATCAACGCTGCATATTTAATTGTAACCTTTTCGGTTTTTTACCATTTTATTAACTATTTTTAGCTATTTAGCAAAAGCGTTGCTAGCAATATTTGCTGTAACCGAGTAAAAAATTATTGCAGTCTCTTTGTTTATTAACATTTATATTTTATTATTAGTTAGGGCTAAAAGTTTGGTTTTGGTTGGATAAATACTTTTTGCTGCAATATATTACCCATTCCCCTCTATAAGAGATATAAGCTAATGGTTGACATTAGCTATATAGCTAAGTTATGTATTAAACATTTGAAGATTCACAGCGTAGCTCTAATGCCATATGCTTATAAAACAGTTTACCAGATCTGCATTTTATGGTGTGTTCAAACTGCGCTTTTCAGAGATTTTTCTCTCTCGAGTTCATTAGGTTCTGTATTGATAGTCTGTTATTCTTTTTCATATTAACTACTTTTTATAATAATTCTGCTTGGAATTTACACAACCATAAAACTGGGATGAGGCATCAGTGATTTACTTTTAGAAAATGCGTCTCAACTGCTAATACCTTAAGACACTAACCTAACCTTTTCGGTTGAAAAAAATTCTAAAATGGGAATTATTTTATAAGGTATTTCTCCCACCTTCTTCGCATGCCTTCGTGGTGTAGTGGTCAGCACCCTGGGCACGTATTCCAGAGGTTTGTGGTTCGAATCCCGGCGAAGGCGTTGCTCATTTTTCACATCTCCTGCTTCCAAATAACCTAATGACTCTACAATCTGACTTCGTATTTAAGTGAAATAAAGTCCATGATGTTACGTAACTGATACTTCTGCTATAATCTGGTCTTTTACTACATACACATATATATACGTTGAGAAAATTTTATTGAATAAAACTGTGAACTATTATGTGCCGTCTTCTGAACAATTCAGAAACGAAGACTAAAACTCAGCTCTTATAATTTGGATTCAGAAGATACTCAAAAGTTTCAAAATGCTGCAGCCTGGATGACAAAAATGCAAGCATTTCAGTTAATACGCTCTTTTATATCGCGCACAGCACTTGGCCAAAAGGGTGCTAGTCCACAGTACTTGATACTTTTATTTTTGCTCCCTCTACACGAAGTGCTTCTACATTTCGCTCTTTTGTACCAAGCGGGGTAATTTTTGGCTCAATTTTTTTGCCTTATCCAAGTAAGCCCATGAGAATGATGTATTTGAAAAGGACTTGAGGACTGTATTCTTAGAGGAATTAGAAGATTAGGTAATTCCGCCCTAGGAAGCAAACAAAGACTGCAAATGCTATGATATATCATAGATGTTGAACAGCCAGAGAGTATTCGATGAATTTTCACAACCCTTTGGCTACATTTGACGTATCTCAAATTTTCGAATAAATGTGTACCCAAAGGGTTAAAGTGGTTGAATGGCTCAGGCATTGCATTCTGAAACTGCATTTATTCCTTGATAGTTGTGAAGGCGTTGTAACTCTTCGTTCCGATTCCCCCCCCCTCCTATGTTGAAGCTGAAAATCAAGAACTAAGAACTTATTGGTTGAAAAAGAACTTTATGCATGGAAAAGGTTGAACTGCCCCTTCCCCGGCATTTAGTAATTTTTTTTTAAATAAATTTTAGTTTTCTTGAAAAATGTACAAGTAGTTTGGCTTAGTTTATAGTCCTAAAACTATTCCGGTTTCCCATTTTTTTTTATAATTTTTAAAATCGTCTAAAGCAAATATTATATTTTGTTAAATAATTGATTTAAATAAAAGTAGGATTAATTTTTTCTATACCTCATCGCTGTCTTCTTCTTCTTTTTTTTAACTATAATCTTCCTCGTACCAGTTATATGCTTTTTTTCTGTAGCTTTTGTTCTTTTCAAGATAAATACAATACCTTTCACATTTTTTTTCGAAAAAAAAAAATCATCTGTCTTCTGTCACATGAAAAAAAAAGTAAATAATGCTATTTATGTTATTTTTAGAGAGAAAATAATGATTTTACACGCAGAAAGTTTTGTTTTCATTTATACAATGCACACAATATTAGTAATACGTTAAAAAATAAATGTTAGTTCACTACTGCTCTAAAATTTAGCAAATTCAAAAGCAAAAAAGAATGCTTCCTATGGCGAAGGTTTCATAGTAACATTTATTTCAGTGAAATATTAATTAGCAATTGATCGCGTTATTTGAGCTTTGCTCTTAAATATTTTTGCAATCCAGATGGTAACTCTCTGAAGAAAAGCAGTAGCGTTTAAATTAGTAAATGCGTGCTATTCGAAAATTATATGAATTTATGTATCTACATGCTCATAATTCGGATGATGTTCTTTCTTTTCTTTTATTATTTATTTATTAATTTTTTGAGGGATTTAGGTTCGGCAACGAGGCCGAGATTTGCCTTTTCATCAATTAATATTTAAATTTCTTGAAATGTTCAAATTTTCTTTTTAAAAATTGAAAGTTATTTAAAATAATAAAAATTATTTATGTCAAAAAATAATAAGAAGACATATTTTTATCTTATTAATTTTTCATATTCTAGTTACTAAATGTTGTGAATTAATAAAAAAATTTCTGAAAACTTTGCAGGAACCATATAATTATCAGGTAATCTCAAAGTAGAAATATGGTACCTATTAAATTCTTGAAACATTTCTCACATTAATGCTTCGTTTTTAAATCGGACAATCAGAATAGTATAAGCAAGAATTATTAGATTCTAATAATTTTTCATTCTATTATCAGTTAAGTTCAGTAAATTACAGTAATTCAAAGCAGTTGAAAAATAAATATATAAACAGAGTAGACTATAGATCGGACCTGATTATTACTTTATTCAAAGTGCCATTTGGTTATATCGCTCTTAGAATAAAATCCAAGAAGCTAGAAAACTCAGTGTAGGTAATCGGATCTCGAACTAGATAATGAATTTGTTTGTTCTCGAAGGGAAACCAAGTTAGCTAAACTTTCGGAAATAATTATCTAGATCCGAAACGGCTCAGTTCGTAACAAGCTCTCAACGGGAGAGCGAATTGGTAGCGCCATCTATTGACGAGTCTGGTAAACATATTGTTTAAATCTCCCGTATTTCGTCCAGCTTCCTCTTCCCCTAATATTTAGTCTTTCAGTTTTATTTTTTACTTTTGTGTTTGAGTCTCTTATGTAGATATTCAGATATTTCACTCTAATCAAATGCTTTTGTTTATCTTTGGGTATAATTTTATATTTTACGGAGAACACAGATTATCCAAAAGACTTAGGAAACGAATATTAAAATGGAAGGCAGTATGCAAAGAATTTTACTGCAATTAATTTTACCATTCTAAGTTTTTGTTTGTCTAATGTAATTTTCTGGAAAAAAACACGTAATATATACTAAATAATTAATTAAAAGTCTGAGAAAAGCTTTCCTTTTTTAGAATTTTAGAATATTTTTTTAGAACTTTATGCACGAACCCTTTTTCTATTTCTAAACTCCACTTAATAATTACAATATCATCACATCACATCACTGATTAATTTGCCCCAGCCATATTTTCTTAATGCATTTTCAAATCAAAATTTCTACAATTTTTAATTTATCTTTAGGCCTTCTATCATTGAATGTTTTCAACATTTTTGATAGATTTTTTCCAGTATCTAACTGCATTTCTGTTATTAAATTGAGACAAAAAAGCATTATTAATATGAGTTATATGTATTTTTATATTTACAAAAAACTTTTAACCGGTAAATAGATTTTATATATGCAGCATGAAAATAATAATAATAATAATAAAAACCCAATTTAAGCACTTCTTTTCAGGGCTTATAGCACTTTTAAATATTCCCAAAATAACTGCGTTCAATGATTAGACATTGTGGAAAACATCCCTCTCCCCAAGTTAATGAATAACATAAATTAAACATTATTTCGACGCACTGTAGTTGCTGTGTTATCAGAACGTAAAAAAAAATTATTAGAAATTTACAGCCAAACAATAAAGTCGAAAGCTTATAATACTCGTCAAACTGCTGTATTTTCTAAGCTTTTAGCACTTCTATTGTGTCGGGCATACATTTTGATATTGTCAAAAATATCATCTGCGACAGGGGTTGTAATTACGGTAATCCCGGTTTCGCCAGTAAATCACGAAAAATGGGCTAAAAGTTTTACAGATAAATCGACATTACTTTGATTATTATACTTTATATTATACAGTTTTGAGCAACTATTCGGTAAATAAAATGTATCAGCGTTATCCGTTTATGTTTTTTTTAACGTTAATTTATAGATCTCTGATTTTATGCGGAAATCCCATGCTTAACGAACTAACGAATTAAAGCACAATTCTAAGTGATGAAGTTAGGAAAACTCTAAAACATCATGTAAAATAAAGACAAACTGTTATTCTTTAATACCTTTAATCTGTTAATCTGTTATTCTTTAATACCTTTTTCACCCCGACTTTAGAAACCGAAATAAGAGAAATTACAGATTCAACAATAGTGCAATAGACTTCGTTACGAAAAAAAATGGCGTGAAAGAGGTATATGAGAACAAAACAGATACAGTAGAAGTCCAGCAATCCGCAACGCTTGGGACCAGAGGTTGTGGGAATTTTAGGATTTTGCGGATTTCAGGACAGAAAAACCAAATCATAATATTCAGTCTAAAAGTGAAAAATAAATAAGGCATATTAGATACATTTACTTAAATTATTATGTACAATAATATACATTATTACATTATTTTATTACATGCATTAAATTATATATATATATATATATTGGAATATATTGCAGGAATATTTTAAAGCATTAAGGATGTATACAATAGAGACGTGTAAAAATAGGAGATACTAATAAAACATAAAATATTCCATTTTTTTTACTCAAATTACCATTTTGTTTCAAGCATTTTTCTGATAAAGGTTTGTTTTAAAACTTTAGGTGCTCCAAAGTAATTTTTTTTTTTAAATTCTACAGCGTCATAATCTCTTGCTCTGTGACACAGCTCTGTTTTTCTAAATATTTTAAGTATTTTTCACCATGTTCCAAACCCTCATTAAAAGATATTTTCTCACTCCTATCAAATTCATTACTTGTGTTGGTGTCGGAATCGTTTTCTTGCTGTGGCGAGTTCAAAACAGAGCCAATGATTTCAACATCGGTTATCTGATATGCCAGTGTTAGCTCATCTGAACACATCATCCATACTGAAAACCTTTTCTGGGCTAAGATCTTTTGTCTACCACTAACACAGAACCATTATTATTCGGTAATTATGACGTCATTATTGGATAAATATTTTTTCTGCGTATTTCATTTTCCATTCTGCAGTTTCTGAAACCTATAAATTCAATGTTTATATTTTGAGAGGCAGTGCGGATTTCAGGTCGGCGGATTTTTGGTATTTGACTGTACTACTGAATTACAAAAAAAGAGTATGATAACGATTACGAAAATTTTACAGTCCCGTTTCTATCGGCATCTATTGCTGTTACCAACGAAGGAAAAACTTCAGTTCCTACTGTCACCTAGTTAATGAATGTATTGATCTCTAATAATTGAGAAGCAAAGTTTTTTCTACCGACAGTAGAATAAAATCCAACGGAAGTTTTTCCTACACCCTGACCGTGAAACTTTCGTTTAGTGTATGAAATTGTGCATGAAATCTCCTTTAGTAATGATGCTGAATGTAGTTTACAGGAGTGGTAATAATTCATCTTTATAAAAATGATTATGTAAAAGAATGATAACATACATGTGCATAAAGCTCCTCAATAATATTCACACGAGTAACTGCATTGAATTCTAAAACATCTTCGGTTATGTTGTAAATTATGTGTATCTCAGAGAAATCTTTTGATTGATTCCTTGAGACGGTAACCATTTATTGGGTTGAAATGAGCCTTTCACAGATTGAGACTGCAAATTGGATAATTGCACCCACAGTGTGTTCCACAAGCTGTTGAATATCAGTCTCTCAGCGTGGCTTTAAGAAGACCACTTCTGGTCCTTTCATCGCCTACAGCCCCTTTTAATGACCATTATCTAGCCTTTTTTGACCAAAAATGAAGAAACACAACTGTTCTTAGCTTGTTGTTAGCCATTTTGTAGTAATCGGAAGACAAATATCTGCTGCTGCTGCTGTCGGGAAAAAGCTTCGTGTGCATGGATATTTTGCCAATGGCATCCATAATAATCCGATTAAACAACAATTAAACTATGCAATTGATAAGTATTAAAGTTTCTTTTCTTACATCTTCTGTACTAATCCAGATTATATACTATGATCTTACAGCAAGTATTCATCAAAAGAATATTAAGCTGATGTTCTCTGTATTATGTTCCTTCCCTTATTTGCACATTCATTTTGTTTTATTTTGCCACCTTCTTTAGTTTTTGGACCCTTTGGAGGAAAGTCTTGTTTCTTCATATTGTTCTGCTTTCCCAAGTAAAGCCTTGCTCGTTTTTCTCTAAGTTTCATTACAATAAATTGTTTCACATATTGGGCTTTATAAGTGTAAATGTCTTAAATATTCACTAAACTTCTCGTGATCTTGAAAGTACAAAAGCTCGAAATGACAAAGTCTGAATAGCTACCTAATCTTTGAAGGTGTGAAACAGATTTTAAAATTTTTATTACTGTTTTTATTTGGAATTTTTCTTCCAAAATAACGCATTTCATATGCAAAATCAGAGAGATTTGGCGAGGGGGAAGAGAGGGAGAGACACGTTTTTAAAACTTAATTGCATTCTCCATGTTTATATAACAAGACGTGATATTTGAGATAAATGACCAAAAGAGTGGAAGAAATCTATATTATTCATCTGGATTTTTCATGGTATCTTATCAGTGATATTTCATTTAACACAAAAATCTGGGATACATTTAAATTTTGAGGTAAAACAGAACAAATTTTGGCTGTGCCTGTCAATCTATTGTACCAGTACTAAAACAATAAGAATACAAAAAGCACTTCACGAAATCAAGTTCGTAAATATGGTAAATAAAACCAACTGAAAGTACTGTACCATGTGCAATTCTTTGAATTGAGCTGAGTTGAGTTCACTTCATTTTTGCCCTTGAGTCGATGAGTGTTGCTTAGCAGATGAATATTACTTGATTTCATTTAGTTTTTACATTTTTATAATTAGTTAAACATACTCTCTTTTCTCTTTCTGTATATGCTCTACCTTAGCGTTCCGAAACTTTCTTAAAGTCTTCGCAAATTTACCTTATCTTGACAAAATTAAAAAATTATTCTGTAAATAGCATTTTTTTCTAACTTTTATTAAAGCTATTTGCATTTGTGTGTATTAGCTCAAAATACTTGAAATTTTTATTTGATTAGAAGTAGGTTACGCCATCTCAGGCTTTGGTATGCTAATTTGTAGTTATATATCCTCTATTGATAGTGTACTATGACTATATTTATGGAAATAATTTCTTCCACGCGACGTACCCCAGTCGTGGGAGAAATTATAAAGTAATCATATATGTGTACATGTGGCAAAAAATATTTAGTCCTTCAATCTTTTTACTTCCTGCGAATTAAGAAAGATGAATAGATTTGTAAAATTTTTTTGTGTAATCAATTTTCTGAACTCCTGCGTAAAATTTAGAAAATTGAAATTTGTTGCTGTTTTATATACTGATATGCAAAAAGATTTTGGTATAGTTCTGCCTTTCGTTTTGATGTGAAAAGTAGAAGAAACTAGTCTGCTTTTTATGTAGGTATGCCAGTGACTTGTGAGAGGAAGGGGGAAGTTGAAATTAATGGACAGTTTATTACTTGCAAGGAATGGGGGAATCTTGGAATCCTTATAGGAATCTTGAATTTCTTATATGTGATAGCACTATAGACTGAAGTAGGCAGGCAAGTTTACTCTTGTAGTGAGGATGATAATGAGATGACAAGATAAAGCAACTGCGGACGATGTCCTATTAATATGTTTGTGCTTAGCACTGAAGACTAATGTCAGAAATCCATCCATAGATTTCCAAGATCGTTCATATTTTGCTTTTTAAAATATCATGTTTTGCATTTAAAGTAAAAGAATGAGAATGAAATGTTGTAATAGTTAAATGAGTTCTTTGCATCAGCCCCACTGAGGAACCTTACCATACTCGTAATTAAGCAACAGTCTATAAGCAAAAGTCACGGTCAAACAGTACCTAAACATGTAAACAAACTAGTAGTTCATAATAATAACGAAGTTAATGTGTATAAGAAGCCTTATCTCAGAGGCCAAAGCTGGAGTACTAATCCAAAAATCGGATGAGAGTTTTGGAGAATCATTTTGTGTCAACCTCTGTCATATAGGTACATAAATTTGCAAGTACATTTCCAATCGTTCCGATTAAGTAATGAATGCTTGTTGTTGGTAAGGTAATTATTTAAACCAAGCACATTCATGGGAATTATTGAATATGGCAACACACTCTTAAGTCTGTCGAGCATATTCATATGAAGGGATTAGGTTATTGAATGTAGTAAAGCACGTTATGGCTCTCAGTCTATAGGGCAGGTTTTCTAAGAATGCCTTCATTGATGATTTTCTGAGGAAAACTGACCCGTATTTACGAAAATTGCCACAAAACCTCCAAGTAACTTTCATTCACCAGAAAAGGAACATGGGATGAACTTCAAGTGGATCAGATTATTTGACTGCGGCAAAGTTCGTGAGAATTATCTGTCTTAAGGGAGAGACGCTTTCCAGGCTTTCCAGGGGGATTTTGAAGAGAAACTGGTTTGTAAACCAAGAGTTTATATATGTATATATATATATATATATAACTTTCATTTCTAAAATAATGTTGCAGAAGTATATTAAGTATCATTTCTAAAATAGTATTGCAAAAGCATATTAAGTGCAAACCCACTGATTTCTATCAGAAGTTATAGTTTTTCTCTTTGGATTATTTGGGTTGTATTTGCCCACTCCCTGAATAAAAAAGACTAAGGTGTTGATGAATTGATGATTGAAGGTTCTTTCAGCCGCTTTCCTTCCTACAGAATAAGGTAGCATTCAAATACTTTTCAGAGACATCAGACATATTGGCAGACCTCTTCGCACGAAATATCAGTCTCTCATAATAGGCAAATATCTGATTCACCTGACTGAAATTATCTGCCATTTTCTTTAAAGAAAGTTATGCAGTTTTTTTCCTGACACATCTTTAGTTTTATTCATCTTCAGCTGCAATTCCAATTCCATCAGACCCATATTAGTTAGTTCTTTATCATTGGCACATCCAATAAAACTTTTTATACATCTGTTTCAATGCCTCTCTTAATTTTCACAAATACTTAATGAGTGTTTTATACTCCATCTCGCATTGTGTGTAATCGTGAGCAAATTCGGTATGAAAAATCTTTCATGCATTATTCGTTCTCCATTTAGATACTTTATATCGTGAACTATCGATGCATGTTAGAGCATCGTACAGGATGAAATTATATCAAAATACCTTCGAACTAATTCCATTTTCTTTTCTTGATGCTACTTGTAAAACGAGGATTTAGCAAAATATATAAAAAAGTTTTCTAAAAAAACCTGATGTGGGCACCACATGACTTTCTTGTACCGATCTCTCAAATCAAGTTGAAAATGACATCAAAAATTGCAAATTTTGAAATCCCGGTGAATTTTTGTTGCACGAGAATCAAACTCCTCTTAGTTTTGTTTTTTCATAACGAGTATAAAACTTTCCAGAACATAAGTATAGGAACCGGGAGACCGCATTAACTATTATATTTTGTTATTTGTCTAAAATAAATTTTTATTTTTAATTTGATATTGCCAAAACATGAATATTTTCGTCATTCAAAACGCTTCTGTAATTGAAAATATATGACCAACAATTGCGAAAATAAAGGCTGGGTAAGGACTTTTAAACCGGTTAAGAGTGTGGATATATGTACGTTCGATTCTACCGATTGCAATAGAAAAGGGAGGTTCACAACTGGATGTTATACCAGGCCCATATACAAAATTTCAACGTTCTGTAGCTAACCGTTTTTGAGCTATGGGAGATACATTCATACATACATACAGACGTCACGAAAAAGTCCCTTTTAAATGAATTTACAATCCATTTTGGGAAAAAGACTTTATTCTGGACGTACGTATAAACGTCATGCAAAAAAATCGTCCAAATGGATTAAGAAACGGTCAAAATGGATATTTGTGTCGAAATATGATGCTCGAAATTTTTCGCGATTACAATACTTCCTTTATTTCATACAAGGAAGTAAAAAGTGTTCATAATTCGAAAGAGTTTCAAAAAATCGAAAACTACTTATAATCGAAATTTTCAATAAATGTGTAAGAAATAAGCCTATGAAGTTTCTAATGGCTTCGACATTTGGCCATTTTTACCCTTGCCCTAGCAGAAAGGTTATTATCTAAAACTTGAAATGAATATCGTAGGAGTAGGAAGGTTATACTTTCAGGCTATTTTGTTGCTAAACAACATTACGTGATTTGAACTGACAAAAACATTTTTTGAGCAGTTTACCAGAGTTTAACATACAGTGGAATGTTATAAATTCGATCTCTTAGTGACTAGCAAAATTGTTCGAATTATAGAAAATGTTCCATAAATCAGTTCTTAAGATTTTGGGGATTTCAGCTTTTGCTTGAATCAACGAGAGTTCACGATACACATAATCCTAAGTAATGATTCGAAATTAAATAGGCAAATATCTCGATTGTTTTTTTTTTTTAAATAATTGCATGTAAGATTGTTAAAAACAATTTCTATTTCCCCCATGGGCTCGGGTTCGAATCCCGGAGAAGGTATGGTTTTAACTGTTCGTCCCTTCATAGGAGGCAACGATGGCCACCTGTTATGTGCTTCCATAGTAAAATGGCCACCACTTCCGGCCCTTGTCAGAGCGCAAGGCTAATGGCTATTAAATAAAGCGCCCTGACCGGTAAAAAATACTGTTGTGAGTATCTGTAATAGTACTTAATAATGTATTTTTTCCTGTAATTTCATAGGGCTTCCTTAACTTCTTAGAAACATTTATGTGGAGCTGTACGTGTTTGTACGCGTGTATTCATGTACTCCCTCCCAACCACTGAGTATAAAAAGAATATAAAAACAATTTCTTAGCAAATCGTTCCGTATTTAATGTGCGACACGAGCAAAATAAAATTAATTTTTAAATAATGTAGTCAATAAAACCCTATTAACCTACTTTCTATGTATTAGATTAGATCTTTGTGATTAGATTTCGGGAGCCCACTGCTAAAAAATGTAAGACACTAGCAGCTGATATTTTCTGCAGTCTTCAAGTAGTCATGCTTTGAGTATTGCTGGCATCATATTTTACTCGTTTGTATGAAGTAAAGTCTTGTAATCCCAAAAAATTTCGTGTATCATATTTTGACCGTTTCCGAATCCATCTGGGCTATTTTTTTGCATTACGTCTGTACATACGACAGAATAAAGAACTCTTCTTTCCAAAACGGATCGTAAAATAGATTCAGAAGGGATTGTTTTCGTTACGTCCGTACGTATACGTATGCATGGTATATATCTCGCATAGCTCAAAAATGATTAGTCGTAGAACGTTGAAACTTGTATATGGGACTGCTATAGCATCTGGCTGTGCACCTCCTTTTTTATTGCAGTCGACAGCACCAAACCAATATACACCCAACCACGTACCCGGCCTTTATTTTCGCAATCGTTGGTCATTGTCATATACTTCCAATTACAGAAAGGTTTTAAAGGACGAAAATATTCATGCTCTGGAAATGTCAAACTTTTTAAAAAATTAATTTTTGTCAAGTAATGAAATCTAACTACATATGTAAGAACAGTTTTATTTGTTGTTATTCTAACAATGAATGTCTACTATTTAATATCAGTTTATTATTGTTCTAAAAATAATATTTAATAGGCCCTACAAGGAAGTCGTATGATGTCGCATCAGATTTTTTTTAAATGCGTTTATGTACTTTAAAAGTATAGTTTCTTATAAAGGGCATACATTTAAAAGGAAATTTTCCGCTGTTATTTGCCATAGGGTTTACCATGTCCCCCTTCTACAAATTTTTAGCTTGAAACTCATTTTGGCTGAGAATCAATTTTGCCCTTACACCATTTTGATTAATTTCTTCCGTACCTTATATGTGTTATAAAAAATATTGTTGTTCAACTTAAGTATATTTTTTAATATTGTCAGTAAAAACGATTACCAAAAGACTAAATGGTGATATATATCGGAATTTTGAAATACTATTATGTACTCGTGCGTATCAAATATTTCCGAGAATCGGATGGATTTTTATCGACTTGGCTTAATCAGCAGTCACTGCAGCTATTTCTTTATTCCATCTTATCTTGGAATATCGCTTCATTATCAGTGCTGGTGAATGCTTCTAAGCATTCATTTGATCAATGAAACGGCAAAATGTTTTAAAACTCCTATTCTTAAGTATAGGTTAGATTAAACAAATTAAAATTTAGGTTGAACTTACAAAAACTGAAGCTGTAGAAATCTCGGTTAAGAAGAAATAATTTTCGGGATACTTTCACTAAAATTCCGAAAAGTTACCCCCCTTCCCTAATTAACGACAATCCACTATGTAATCCTGGGTTAAATAAGCAGATAAGATTTTGCGTAATTAAAATGAAAATAACAAGAATCGTACTAACGCCTTCAAATAGAAAGTTTTGCTCGTAAGTTCAAAATGAAAGTATGGGCTACTTAGCTGCTACATAATACTTAATACTTGCTGTTTAGTTGCTGTACCACTCATTTCTGCAGTCTTAAAGACAAAGTTCATTTGAATTAAGCGCTGATTTTTTTTAGTTTTCTTATTATTTTCATTATTCAGTTGTCTCATCGAGTTAATTTCTAAATTTTGTCATCATCGTTGTGATCATTTTCGAGAAATTTCAACATCTTTAGCGTTTCAGTAACAACGCATACATGTATAGGACAGTATTTAAGTTTTAAAATACAATACACAGTTTTTTTAAATAAATAGTTTTGTTGCTTTTCAAAATATTCGTCTTTGGCATCAGTATAATTCTTCATTCGAAGAATCCAATTTTCAAAACAGTCATGGCACTCAGAAATTTGTATAACAGAAACGTTTGATTTATAAAGCTTCAGCTGCTTCTTCTGAGCTGTTAAATCGATGATTGCGCAGTTTGCATTTAATTATTGGGAACAAAAAAAGAACATTTTCATGCTTCAAATCATTGATGGTTTAGAATTCAATACACGAATTTGCATTATCATGATTCGGACTGATGCGACATTTCATCCCCCCCCCCCAAGTTCAGCAACTACAGCTTTTTCTGAGACGACCATCCACGATTGCACAGTTTCGGTCTTCTGTGGAGATGGTCGTTTTAGACCACCCCATTATCGATGATAATAATTATCGATATGCATATTACATTTATGCTATTCAGAGCAATTAGAGTTTGTTAAAGCAAAGTAACGAAGTAGGAATGCGGCATATCGGGTAATTAACAACGCTATATGAATAAAGTTACACGTTTATTATGAAGAATAAAAAAATTAGTGTGTGATTTCTTTCGTACTTAAATTTTCTTGAACACTTGTAATAGCCTAGCTAATTTGGAAGTCCTTGAGGTCTAGAATATTGAAGAACTGGGTAACGAGTTATCGCAGGGTTCTGTAAGCAAAAGGCCAAGAAACCAAGAAAGTGGTAAATTTACCCTTTATTCCAACTCAAAATAATTGAACAGTTGGCCCCTTCTCGGGCTTACAATAAACCTCCATTTGGTCTTTAACTCAATATTGAAAATAAGAAACTAATCTAATAATAACTTAAGTAAAACCAGCCGAAGTTGCACAGAATTAACTAACAGAGTTGGTCTTATTTAAGACCACCGGCGGATACTAGCAGGCACGTAGTAATACGACCAAATTAGTACCGTCTTTTTCCGAAAATAAGACACTGTCTTACTTTCTTTTTTGGTCCAAAATACGCGCTAGGGCTTATTTTCGGGGGAGGGCAAAAATAAAAGTATATTTATATATTTTTATTTAATATTTATTTTACACAGAATACAGAAATTTAAATTTATTCAATTACAGTCATGTCATCTTCTTCTGGAACATCGTCATAAATAAAATTCTGAATTATATTCTGATATTCTTCCAAATCCATTTCCTGTTGAATCATTGGTTCGAATCTCTCATGTCTTGCGATATAGCTATC
>KK115279.1:106617-129350 GCA_000611955.2 Stegodyphus mimosarum | reverse complement strand
ATGCTGCTGTTTTTTTAAGATAAATTCTAAGAATTAATTTGAAACGAACTGTAGAGGTAAACAATTAATTTCTCGGAATATTTTGTTTCAAACATTTCTCTGAAATACGAGTATTAGGAAAGCTAAACTTATTATTACTTAAATCAACAGCATTGTCTTATTTTACAAAAAGTTCCGAAAATCACGATAAGGCTTATTTTCGGAGGATGTCTTATTTTACAAAAAGTCCCGAAAATCACGATAGGGCTTATTTTCGGAGGATGTCTTATTTTCAGAAAAAGACGGTAGTAAGGTTAGACTTTTAGCAACAACGTGGCCGAAAGGCAGAAAACGCTCTCCTTAACGCTTTGCTAAGCCATTCTAGGGAAGTGATCCAGCCTAAATACTTGTTTCTATCTCATTTACATAAAACGTAATCCTAAAAACTCATTCTGGGAGGGAATCGTAGGTGGGAAAGGAGAAAGTAAAGGAAAGGCTTGTTCAAAAATAAAAATAATTATTCGAAAAATTAAAACAAACCCCTACACACTGTGTGTGGAAAATAAAATAATTTTAAAATATTAAGGGAAACAGATTTTATATATAAATTCCCCGATCTCCAGAGAAACTTGCAAAGATGTTATATTGTAAATTTATTTCCGAATTTATTTACATTGTTCAGGCTTAGAAAATTGCCCACATGATTATCTCCTTTGGTTAATGACTTTTTTTCTTAACCAGTTTGAATTTCGTAAATGAATCAACCATCTTATTATTTTCTAAATTACGACCTTATAGTTTTAATTTGATTAACAGAATTTAGAGCTTATTTGTCACCCAGAATTTTCGTTTTGAATGTTATTCTCTTTTCAACTCAGTTTTATTGACATTTTTTAAGCATCTCGATTCTAATGAATAATTTAATATTAAAAGTGCCTCTCGTCACCTAAAACATTGATCCACAATATCACCATTGCTCTTTCTTTTACTTATTTAGTACCTTTTGCAACTGAACGTATGAATCTTAATCATTTGGTAAGGATTGAGTGATAGCAAAAATCAATCTCGTATTATAAATGTTCTTGAAATCATACTGTTTTATTTACACCCGTATCAACTCTAACCAATCTATCAATCACTCTGCACAGACAGGAAAGAGAAACATTAGTATAAGCAGTTCAGAAATGTACTGAATCATTTAAAGTGTATTTTGTCACAAAAGGGTCTATAAGATGAATTACAATGCACTGGGATGAAGATAAAATTTATGATTCAGAAATGAATAAAAAAAAAAATCGTTTTCCATTTCAAAATAATTTTCTTTTTTCGCTTAGAAATATATTTCTTAATTTTTATAGCACTTGGAATTATTTTAGACTGATACCGAAATTAAGACGTTTTTGATGGTCGCAAATAAATGTATTTGATAGTCTCGGACGGGCTAGGAAGCAGTCGGTCTTCTTATAGAAGAATATTATAATTATCTATATTTGTATTTATTTTTATTCCCAGAAACACTAGTTACTGTACA
Source organism: Stegodyphus mimosarum (assembly GCA_000611955.2). Lineage (NCBI taxonomy): Eukaryota > Metazoa > Arthropoda > Arachnida > Araneae > Eresidae > Stegodyphus > Stegodyphus mimosarum. The sequence continues at coordinate 127,840 of KK115279.1, read as the reverse complement.
CTTTTAAATAATCATTATAAAACTAAATGCACTTGTGTCCTTGAAATGTTCAAAGATGTATCACTTTCCTTATATGCGACATGACGATCTAAAGTAATCATTTCTTGCCCAGCGTCATTGTTTTCTGGCGTCGCAGCAGTTCTCAGTGTACTTTTATCGTTCAAATCCCTATGTCCGCGATGAAATTCTTTATATTAGTTTTGTTGGTTTTCATCGCCAAAGTCGTGTTCGTCCGATCAGCACATTTTTGTTGTGTCAGCTTTTATTGAAAGTCAAAATGAATCACAGCTTGAAAATTTATTCCACTTAAGTTCTATGTTTTATCACTTTCTTGTGAATTTCAAAATTACAACATAAAAAGAATTTTATATCATTACCAATACTTTAAAAAAAAACTACACTGGAAAGTTTATTTATTATTATTATTGTATTTTGCCAGATTTTAAAAACTCAAGCACCGTCCTTCATATGCATGCATCACTGCACATGAGCATAGTATCGGAGAATTGTGTAATTACATTATTAATAACCCCTCTAAGGCGCATTTATAGCCGTTGCTTATTACTGTCATTAATTTTGGCAAAGCATATTAAAATTACTGATGTGTGCTGTCCTGGACTTCTTCAGGGAAACTGTCCCATATTTACATTGCATAAAATATATGCTGCTAGTTCATTCAATCAACTGGAATAGAACCTATAGCGAACTTATAACCAGTATTTTGCGCCCCTTTAGATGTTTGACCTTTCGTCGCTTACTGTTGCTTGTAAACGGCTGAGAATATAAAATTAATCTAATTTTAATTAACCTTTAGCACTCCTTCAAATCACCAAAACAAAAACAAACAAAAAAAATTGTAAACTTATAGAAAGTCAGTAAAGCGAAATAAAAATAATCAGCAAAACTCTGTATAACAGCAAAGAAAACAAAAGTAAAATGCTTACAGTGGAAAAATGGAAGCCTTTGTTATGTTGATTGGTAAGAATCTCATTTTGAGACTGCTAAGTAATTTCCTGTGCTTTTTTGTTCTATTTTCTGATTTAACGCAAAATTAAGCTTTTCTGCAGCCTTCATGCGCAAAATACATCTAGTATTCAGTCTGTGCATGCATAACTGCTGAATGTGTGAACAAGTTAGAGTTCCCGATATCTTTTTCTTTGTATGTATTATCCGCAGTATTTTTTTCTGCGAAATAATTTTCGTTGCATGCAAAGAAGGGGAACAGTCAGCTTTCTAACAAAACTTCAGCTCAGTTATTCTTAAAAAACAGGAATTTTGCTAAACATTTGAATAGTACTAGATGTAATATTTCGAAATTGTACGCTGGTGAAATAAATTAAGAGAATTTTCATATTTGATCTACGATCTCCAGAACTACTGGACAGATTTTAATAAAATTTGGTGTGAACATAGGTTGATATAATACAAACAATATAAACATTCAACAGTTATAATAGACATATATTTTCGTGTGTAACACTCATAGGAATCTGAAGGTCTGAAACAGCGGTTGCAGAAGACACAAAAGAAATGGGTTAATAGGGGGTATGGTCCCCTCTTACAGCCATACAGGCCTCGCAGCGTGATGTCATACTGGAAATAAGGCAGTTTATCAGTGCATGTGGCAATGGGTCCCACTCATTCAGCAACGCTGTTTTCAGTTCCTGGATGGTTCTCGGAGGGAGGTTGCGAGTTGCAGTTGTCCTCCCCAGAGCGTCCCAGACATGCTGTATAGGATTGAGGTCTGGAGACAAGGCTGGCCAATCCATCCGGCGAATGTCCTCACTCTCGAGAAATTCATCGACCAGAAGAGCTCTAATGTGGCCTCCCGTTATCGTGTCCTGTAAGATGAACTCGGGCCCACTGCACCCCGGAAAAGGGGAACATAGGGCTCCAAGACCTCATCCCTATACCTCATATCAGTCACAGAGCTTCTGTCAAAGACATGGAGAGGTGTGCGGCCATCCAACGTGATGCCTGCCCAAATCATTACACCGTCACCGCCATAATTGTTGATTTCGCGAACATTGGAGGGTAGGTAGCGGATCCGTGGCTCTCTCCATATGAAAGTACGGCGAGAATCGGTGTTTAGGCTTAAACGGGAACTCGTCAGTGAACAAAACGGTTCTCATTGCTCCATACTCCAATCACTATACTGCCTGCACCATGCTAATCGGACTCTCCTGTCCGTAGATGTGAGCGGGACGCAAACTGCCGCTCTTCTGGCAAATAACCCTCTCTCAGTCAGTCTTTTGCAAACATTCACCCTTGTTACACGGGTTCATGTGGCTGCATACAGGTCCCGAGAGAGCTGAGAAGCTGTAGCCCCTCTGTTACGTCTCGCTATAATGGACAAATAGCGATCTTCTCTGGTCGTCGTGGCTCTTCGACGGCCTTGCTCAGGCTTTCTCTCGATGGATCCAGTATCCTGGAACTGTTTCCATAGGTTAAACACGACGTTGGGCTTTAAATTAAACTCTCTGCATATCTGGACTTGCGATTGGCCTGCCTCTAGCCTTCCCACAATTTGCCACCTCATCTGATCATCTAAACTTTGGTGGTTACTCATTTTTACTGTTCCTATGTGAATTTAACCGATTGCTGCAAGATAACACCAAGAGTGTTATCGAACGCAGTTCGTCTTACACTCCACTCGCTTATAAAGCCTGTTTTTCTACTGGCTCCGCCTACACACACGTGTACGCTTACATATTTGCTGTACAAGATTTGAATTTTTATCTGGAAGCAGTGGTTTTTCCTGAAGTTCAGTTCTTTTCATGCAATTCGATAAAATATGCAAGTTATCTTAATTTATTTCACCAGTGTATAATCGGTAACGACTGATTTCCGGTAACTTCCTTATATGTCCATTTTCAATTCATATTTTAAGTTCATACTACACATGGAGTTGGCCGGCAGTAAGTACACTTTTTATTAGTATATATATTCTAATTTCTCAACTCTGTTAAATTTAGAAAGCTGCTAGAACTGTTCCCGTGCTTTTAGAAATTGGATTTTGTAGAGATTTATGAGTTTAATTTTTTAAGAATGCTCTTTTAATTTTTGTTCTGAGATCCGTTGTCTGATTGGATCTGGGGAACAAATTTTTTGGCTTTGCGGTCAAGAAATTCATTCAAATATGCCATTGTGAGTGAGATTAATTATATGCACTCGCGTGAAAAATTAAGAGAATTTGCAGATTATGTCGAATTTCTGAAAAACTGATGGATAGATTTTAATAAAACTTGATCTGTAAGAGAGAAAGAGATGTGCCATTGAATAGTCATTTTATGTACGCATGATTAACAGTAAAGCTCATAGCACTGGGATACCCCAAATTCACATTGTGATATTGAAATGAATCTAATATAGAATATGGTTCCCTCTCACTGTCAGACATATCGCGCAGCGTGACGGCGACTGGACAGGAGGCAGTTTAGTAATCCCTGTGGCAGTTGATCCCACTCATGTAGCAAGGCGGTTTTCAAGTCCGGAAAGGTTCTTGGAGGGGAATGGCGAGATGAAATTGATTAAGATGAAATTGCCCTCTTAAGAGAATCCCAGACATGCTGTACAGGGTTAAAGTCATGAGATCTGGCTGGCGAATTCATGCGGCAAATATCCTCTATTTCTAGGTAATCGTCGACTAGCTGAACCCTGTGTGGACGAGCGTTGTCGTCCATAAATTAACGTTGTTTTTCTGATTTTTTTCACGCGTAATGTAGAAAAGTCTCTTTCCCCATCGGGTTATGTATATCTGTCTCCCTTTTGGCTCCTAAACTTATTTTCCGTATGTCCTATGAACAAACACTTTGAAATTTTCATGTTTGAAAGCTTAGTTGTTTTCTGATTTGGCTTTACAGCTATTGCCCATGACGATTAGGAGAGCGAACTGTAAGAAAGCAGGAAACTGCAGTACATGCATATTGCCGTATTTAGTGAAGTGATTGATTGTATTGATTGGCGTAATAAAGAGTTATTTGTTATTTACCAGATATGGCTGCATAATGTTAAAAAAATCACTTCCGTTTTAAATGATTTTTTTCTTTTCTTTAGTGATCAAAATAATTCCATCCTCAGTTAGTTTCAAGATTCTGAGAAACTATTCGCTGTAAAACACTGTAAAAATAATACCTATATGTAATACTACGCTTCAAAAGCGTTTTTGCATAAGAATGCGTCATATAAAATTTTATAATATTACACCCTAAGTAAGCATTTTTATGGGTTATTTTAAAGACAAATTTGCCGAAAGACAAATTTAAATTAATCAATAAATGTGTTTGTATTTGGAAAGTAAAAAAGTCTTTCTGTTACTAAGTTACAATAAGTGCAGAAAATATTATTTTGGCCATCAAAAGAAGTTTATTATTATTATTATTATTATTATTATTATTTTTTTCCTTCTTAGATCATCATTTGTATTGATAAGCAGACTTTTAAAACGCTTTTGAGAAAGTTTGTGGATTGCACGTTATTTTATTCTGTAACTAATTATTATAACATATAACTTTCGAGCTATCGGATCTTTTTGTTTTTCTTTTTAATATCTTAAAGTAACACCTCTTTTTTTCAATTGGTTTCACTTTCGATAAAATCATGTCCGCAATATATAAAGGTTGTTGCCAGTCGACGATAGTTGAGATCTTTGCCTTCAGTATTAAAAAAAGACTTCACTAGCAAAAAAACAAAGATTCTAATTTACAAAAACTTAACCAGACGCATTTTTACATACTGTGCTGAGACCTGGGCAATGACAGAAAAAGCTAAAAGTATCATTTCTGTCTTTGAAAGAAAAATTTTGAGAAGTATTTTTGGTGGCATAAAATGTAACAGTATCTGGAGAAGAACTAACTTTGAACGCTATAAATCTTTTAAATATCTAATAAACTAATTTAATAGGTATCGTAAAATATATAAGGGTTCAGAGAATTAAATGGGAGGACACCTGTGCAGAATGGATGAAAATCGTGTAAGTAAAAAGATCTTCTCGGCCAGACCATTCGGCACCCGATGGCTCGACTGTTTGGAAACAGACTTCAAAATTTTAAAAATAACTAATTGGATGCCTAAGGATAGAAGAGCTTGGAACTCGATTCTCAGGAAGGCAAGGGCCCATCCTGGGCTGTCTGGCCATTGAAGAAGGAGAAGATTAAAAAAGGGCCTCGCTCAGTACAACTTTGACTGTTATCGTAACAAATATATCTTATGAAGTTAAAGGAATTTGTGGTCAAAGAATTAATCTTTAAAACGGTATTTTACCTGGGCTTCTTAATAGCATTCTGCAGTGAGTGTTATTTTATACTGTCGATGTTACAAATGAAACAGATTTTCTAATAGCCTCTAAAATGTCGGCTGCAATATTCTTAGCCTGTGTCCTCTACTATCTGCATCCAGAATAAAATGAATGATTGTGATGAAATTTTGTAATAGTATTTGGCCTGCAAGCTATTTCTTTTGATTTTATTCAAACGATGATTTATATTTTTAAGGTTTCGTTTTCTTCTGGTTATATTATTTTACATTCGAAAAATAAATTCACAAATAAGTGCCGAAACTTTTAAAATTTTAATTTTATTCAACACTTAACGATTTTTTTTAAATTTTTATTTATTTATTTATTTATTTTTAATAGAGATACGTAATTTTCACATTAAAAAAATCGAAAAAATAAAGATTTTCGCATTTAATAAATTTTCACAAAAATAAATTATTAAAAAAATATGCAAATCGATGCTTCTGTAATCAAGTAAACTTCAATAATTGGGGGAGGGAGATAACCATATGTTCCATCGACCGCTACAACTGCTGACTTAGCTTTTAGTTGCTTTTTTCTTCCTTCTTTCTCGGAATATGCGCAAAGTGGTATATACTCACGCATCAAAGTATCTCTAGAAGGAAAATTATCTGAAACAGGCACGTATTTTATTAAATAATCACGCACAGCTGGGTGATCTGACTTAGGCAGTGGAATATTGCCTTTTAAACACATTTTTACCGCCATCCTCAACAAATTCTTCTTTTTCCGTTTTGACACGTTTTTACTTTGAAAACTTCCGACAATTGTAGTCTTCTGCTTAATCCTTAGTGGGCCTGCAGTAAGTACACTTTTTTTATTCTTTAAACGACTAGCATTAGTCGTATATTTCGTTGGAGTAGTCTTTTACGCGAATATTACAATATTTACACATAACAATATGCGTATCACTTAAGCACGAAGCGTATTATGCAAAGTCGTTTTTTCTATCAATTATTTCCTTTTTTATGACTACTCGTACTGATAAAAATTTACTGTCACGAAGTCGAACTATATCTTTAGAAAACAAAACGAAAGAAACGTACATTTAGTCCCCAGTTTGTGACCAGACTGAACTGTCCAAATGAGATAACTGACGGGGGGCGAGTGAGTCGGTATGTTTAAGTAGTGGAATTGCGATTCCGAACAAAATGCGAAAAGTCCAGCGATTCGCCGGATGGCGAGTGTCACACAAATCAAGCAAATTATCTTTGAATGTCTATTTTTAACCAATTTTCTTTCAATATGTTCTTAAAAAAATTTTCGCATTTAATTGCTAATAATGATAAATTTCTCATTTATTCACATCTATTTCGTAAATACGAAAATTACGTATCCCAATTTATGAATTAACAACAAGTGTTATTTTTATTTATGGAAAGAAGAGACGTATTTGTAGGACATTTCATATTTTTAATTTTTTATACTTTTATTTTATTTATTTATTTTTCAAGGTAGCGTATTTTTTTCGAAATATTGAATGATCATCCGAAGCTCTTGGGTGTTAGTTTAGTTTACTCTTTCTCTATAGCTATTAAGTAATAATTCATGAAACTTACTTTCTAAATTCAGCGAGGTGCTTTCTGGTAAATCTAAGCAGTCACAACGTCCTTCTCAGTTTAAATTTCAAGTTAAATAAATTACTTTAATTCTGCACTGTATGCTACGGAGTTGTAATTTAAGTTATAGTGTAGAAGAGGAGAAAATGAAGCTGCAGAAATCTACTGTTTGGCTTACACGAGGAAACTCCTAACACAGTATATCCTGACTGTAGAATTCAAATTTCTGTGGCACAAAAGCTAAGGGTTTCAAAAAAATACCACCGTGTTTCATTACTTACTACTGTCGACTTATTAAGACAAAGTAAGAAAATTAAAAATCCGTAAGGAAACAAAGCAGATTGCTTTAACATTTCACTGAAGCTAATAACTGGAAATTGATTATGTTTGTAACTAAAATATTAACACTTGCATGAAAAGCATCAAAAGTAATATTCAGATACTGAGCATCTATCCTGAAAATTAGATGTAGAAAAAATGCAAATTGCGTGGATTGAGAGATTCATTTCACCTTTAGAACGCATAAGCAATTAGCTGATTGGAACTTATTCACTGTAGTTTTAATGAAAAGATGTTATTTTATTTAAAGCAAATTCAGAAGTAGAAAGTTTTAGAGCTCCCTCGAATTGCTACCAGTTAATATTTTTAACTAAATGCGCTTATGATTTGAATTTTCAAAATAATTAAATAACATATTTTCAGGTGTAAAATTGCATGTTGTACAAAACATGTTGCACACACATATGACTCTCAATGAGTTATTCATCAAATATAATAATTTAATGCTATTTATCCTTCATGAGTTCGCAAACAAAAAACTGCTGAGTCTTAATTTATAAACTGATTCAGAATTAGTGTAATAGTTTCTTGGAATAGCTTCATGATTACGGCAACGTTACAGGGTAGATGCTTGGTTACGAAAAAGCAAGCAAAGGTTAGTTCCTTGTCAGTAATACAAGAAATATTTTCAGGAAGCTTATCCTTTGTTTGGTGCTTGCTTTCACACCTCCTTCGGCATACAACAGAATTTTTTATTAGCTTGAAACTGGATGATTTGAAGACTATACTAAGACTCCGGAGAAAACGTTTTGGAATATGCTTGAAGTGCTTGGTGAGATTCTGCTGAAAGATCACATCTTCTTACTGATGAAGATACTTACAGAAGGCAAGATGCTGTTGTAGAATTGCTTGGTAGCGCTGAAAGTTCATAAATTTATCATAAGGATCTAAATCATCAGTGTCAAATCACCAAAAATTTGACTTCTTGCTTCATGCAATTTTAGGCTATTCCTTCATTCAGGTAGCTAATGACCTTTGGTCCTATTTTTTTGTCTGGGAAGATGAAGAATGAATTCTTTAAGGAATTTACCCTCTGTCACTGAGCCTAAGGGTAGGCGATTTCTGACACTTGCAAATAGTTTCTTTTGCCGAATTCTCACTGGAATGGTTTCTAGATTGCTCATATACTCTAAGAATTAAAGTCATTTATCCCAGTAAAATATTCGTCATGTGCTTCATGTGTACTTGTGGTTTAGTGCTTAAGTTATCCAGGTAGCAAACGGAAGGTTTCAGGTTCTATTTCCGATGAACGCACGCTTACTTCCCTTCTATTTTCTCATTTCTCTTTCAAAATTTCTGCTCACAACCAGAAGAATACCTGCTGATTCTATAGTGTCATGTAGCCTCTTGTTAGCGGTTCTCGAAGGTTAGGTCAGTAAAGAATCGTGCTGCCACAGTTAACGTCTGATTATCCGGGGTCGGTTTAACCAGGCCCTACCTTAAAAAAAAGTTAACGGTTGTTTATTGCATAACGATGAAAAAATGACGGTCACTAACCATTAAATTCTACGTTAACTGGAAGGTGTTATCAGGACTCGTATTTCTTTTTATCTCTTTGGCGAACATGACGTGTCTTACCTGGACAGTGAGTTGACTGCAACTATGTCCAATGGAGTGTAACAAAAACGACAAGATGAGAAGGGTTAAAATTACCCTTTATTTTTTTAACGTTTTCACAGTCGTTCCCGCACTTCGAGATACAAAAACCAACCACTTGTAATCTGAACGTAAAAATGCAAGACTACTAACTAACTAAAATTTAAATAAGAGCTAACTTTTAATATTTTACACACATGACTAACACTAATACTGGCCTTTTAAATTACTACGCTTGTAGTAAGCAAACTGCGAAAAACTGCAATACGTCTTTAGCTTTCAAGAGGACTAAAACCTCTGGCCTAGGCCTACAGTAACTGATGGCAAGCTCGCGGGAAGACTCGTGGCAAAATGGTTCACTCTCTCTCTCTTTCTACTACCCTCTTGGCAAAAAGCCACAACTTAAATACTTAAACGTTAGCAAGTACAATTTGCATAAACATATTACGCGTTAATTCTGGCCGGAAGTAGAAAATAAGAGATGATAGTAAAGTTTTAAAATAAAATAAACGGTAGTCAAACTTAAGATCCTTACAGTGTAAATGTTGTTAAATCAGCCATTGGAAGCAAATTGCTCGATTCTTATAAATTAACTGTGCAGCGATTAATTTTTCTATTTCACACTGACTCCCATCGAAATATAACAGTAATGTAAAAAAGAAGGGAAACTTAAAGAATGTACACCAAGAGAGTAAGGAAGATAGGATTTTGAATACTGATTTAATTATCATAGCCAAAAGAACTTGTTCTCCAGATTAAACTGCTTGAAAATTCAGGTGAATTATTAATAGTATTTTTCTATTAATTATATAGTATATAGATTTATTCGCTATTTTCTTTTTTCTCTTTCTTGTGTTTATAAACTGCCTTCAGATTAACCATGATTTTGAATTAACCTTGGTCGTCGTCTCTGGTATTATCCCACTTAATCAGGATTTTACTTTAATATGAACATGTGGAGTCGATATTTTAAAAGCAAGTCAGTTTTCCAGTCGAGCATTGTACGATAAGCACGTTACTTCATTGTTGCCATTTCATTAGAGGGAATGTTATTTCCTGGAGATATATGTTCCAGTGTTTCTACCAATTTTTGTTCTAAATGATACCTATTTAATAAACAGGTTTCTTTGCAAAGGCAAACGAATCCGACTTTTACGTTTGTAAGAACCAGCCTGAAGTGTGTGTGTTTGCATTTATTAACACGATTAAAGAGTTTAACGCTATAGAATAAATTTGCATCTTTGTGAATTCATTGTTAGATTGGCCGACTACAACTTAGAAGTCTTTCGTTTTATTTCCAACCTTCATAATTCTTCATAATCTTATTGCTTTACGTTTCTCCAAACTTTAATAAGGATTACAGTCTTTAGTGCTTGCAGCTCTCACGAATTCGTTCCTTTTAAAATATTGCAGGTGCTTTGTATTATGAAATTTTATTCGAATAGTTTTAATTTCACACTATTTTGTAAATTGTGATAATTAACTGGTTAAAAGTTTTGGATAAAGTGACTAAAATGTGTTTTATTTTCTTCCATTTTCATTATTCAATCTATCTTCCGTGTTGCATCAGTCTTCGTGCGATATGCTACAAGTTTGTTTAAAATTTCTGATTATTTGTAAATAATGTTTACGATATGCATATTCTCTTGTAATGAACGAAAGCCATATCAGTTAACCATTTTTAAAACGAAGTTCGTTGGTATAAAATAATAGATTTTTTTTATAAAGTTAGAAATGTTGAAATTTATAAGCCATCAAATACTACCTGCTTCAAAGTCTTAGAAAATGCATAGATAAGTTACTACGTGTGTGATTACGTAAGCACGTCAAACTTTCTTTCTGTAAATTGAAAGCTCCTCTTTTGTTTGTTATGGGAATTACTCATTAAGTTAAAATATGATTGCTGAAAACTGTATTCTGAGAATAAAGAAGCTAATACATATAGATTTTGTTATATACAAATCTCTCATATTTAGCAGAAAACTGTAGCCGAGTTTAACATTTTCCAGATAATATACTATTTGTTTACAACTATATTTAAAATACCTCGTTAAATTGAAACTCTTTTCTGATCACTTCTTATCATTTTCATTTTATTTATTCACTTATTTGCTGCAAAGTTTTGTTTTCCTAAAGGTTCGAAAAGCTGTGCAGGATTACAGCTTTGCAAATGGTAGTTATTTGATAAAACTGTTGCGGTTAAGCGGATAATACTTGGTATTTTCCAAAAGCTTCACAACCATCAAGTGTTAATACTATCTCTTGTTAATTACTGTTAGAAATTTTTATGGCTTGTTAAAGGCTCATACGATGTCAAATTACATTCTTCTTCATCTGAATCATATCGGAATGTATTTCTAAATTTCTGAATCTCAAAACTGCTTTTGAAATAATTAAAATATTGATTTTGACATAAATTCAGTTTAGAGAATCTTGGATTTGTATGAAACTGTGGTTTTTCTCTTTCATTCTTCTTCTTTTTCTTCTGTCTCTCTCTTTCCTTTTGCTGCAGAATTTAATACATGTTTGACTTAAATAATTAATTATTAATAAAAAAAGAAATTTTAACATATTAATGAACTGACTTGCTCTTATAAAATGTTTTTCTTTCTTGGATGTGAACGATTTATTTGTTATTAATGGAACTTCCAATATATAAAATAATATAAAAATATTATTCTTAGTGAAAAATAGCCTCAGGAAGACAAGTTGAAGGTATTGCGATAACTATACTTTTTAAATGGGTGTGTATCAAGAGGAAAAGAAAATGATTTTAGTGGGCGGAGGAAGGTTTCGTCGCATTTCCCCGGATTGTGGCCTTGTTTGTTATATTTTTTTAGATTCCATACAATTTTATCAGCTTCTGGTGCTATTCAGGTTTTAATAAGATAAAAAAAAAGTCTTGATCCAGGCCACCTGATTAGTATAGTGGTTAAAGTTGCTGGCTGCCGTATCGTTGGGCCCAGGTTCGAATTCCAGAGAAGGAATGGATGTTTTTAAGTGTATAGTGTTTTGCGGCATGGAGGCACTTAAAATATTGGCGAGCCGAATGTTCTCTCAGTTTGGTAGTAAAGAAAGAGGGATGAGAGACTCTGAGACACGTCCCCGAGTGTTTCCGTCTAACGAAATCCGTTTTCCGTCTAACGGATATTTAGTTCCGTCTCCGGACGGAACTACCTCGTTCTCATGGGTGTAAATTCGTGCACGCTGTGTTGCATCTTGAGCAACGTTCACGGTGATGAGACTGCTGAATGACTGATGAGTATTGGCCATCGCCTACGAATGTATTAAGTTGCAAGTGTTCCGCCATTTGAAACAACAATAGCAACAGTCTTAATCCAGTCTTTTACAGAAATGTGAAATGAAATCAGAAATCTGAAGGCAGTTTAAGAGAATCTGATTCAAAGACATTTTATGAATTTAGAAGTTTTTTGATTTTTTTATTTTGAATCTTTTTGAATTTAGATAGAAAACTAATTGCTGATTTTTAATCAACTGTAAAACTTATTTTAAATTTTGAACTGAATCGTTTAAAGAAAATGGGATTTTAATCAAGCAGACTCGTAGAGACATTAGGTTATTTAGAAGCAGGAGAAATGAAAAATGAGCAATGCCCTCGAACCACAGACCTCTCAAGTACGCGCCGAGCGTGCTGACCACTGCACCACGAAGGCATGCTAAGAAGGCGGGAGAAAATACCTTATGTACTCCCCCTTTCAAAGGACGACTGGGGATTAGGGGGCCCAGTTGCTAACTTCTGGTGGTAGAGAATCATCATCCACCACCTTATATAGTCCGGCTGCCACTGTAGAGACATTAGGTTGTTTAGAAGCAGGAGAGATGAAAAATGAGCAATGCCTTGCCGGGACTCGAACCACGGACCTCTCGAATACGCGCCGAGCGTGCTGACCACTACACCACGAAGGCATGCTAAAGAAGGCGGGAGAAATACCTTACAGACTAGGCAAAATTTAATTATTTTTATACACAATTAATTTTGGGGGGGAGGTGTATTTATCAATCAGAATTAATAATTACTACTTGCGTGATCATTAATTAAATTCCTTTTATTTTGACTTTCGTTGTATTTTGAATATGTAGTGTATTGACATAGAAGTTGTAAGTTTAATGCTTTTCAAAACACATACTTTTAATTATCTTGATGCTTCCTCAAAGTTTATTGCTCTCAAAATCATGAGTTCTTTTCACTGTGCTTGCAAATGAGATTCCTTCTTTAAAGACAAAATTATTCTCTACTCCTTTTTGCGAATTTATTTTATTACTGTGTTTTTAATTGGTCTGATGAAAAATTTTTACGCATTAAGAAAGAAATGTAGCTGAATTCAGTTTCATGTTTTTGTTTGTTTGTTTGATTTTCTTAGAAATTTCTGTATAGTAAGTATTTTAGACTTTTGTCTTTTGGTAAGTTGATATAAATGTGTACGACTCTGCTTTCTCTTGATTGCTGCAACAGTAAAGGTAGTGTGAACAATACTTGCAGGTCTCAATTATATAACAAATCTTTTGACGAAGAAACTTGTAAAAGACTGCGTTTAGATACCAGTCCAGGACAAGCAGGCGATAAGCCTCAAATCGAGGAGGAGCGAAAGAAACGACAGGTATAGTATAAACGAATTTCAGTTTTGATTATCTATTTACTGTTAATAATTACCGTATTTATCCGATTGGCCCGAATACAAAATGACCTCACTTATAAGGAAAAACCGCATTTCTTTGTGTAGAAAAAGGCGGTGTTCACATAAACGCGATCATATATGTATGAGCTTGGTATATTAAAGATGTTTTACAAAATAATAATAATTGAATAATAATAATAAATCCTAAGACTGCATTAAGAACAGTAAAGTTAAGGAGTAAGTGATAAATCATTTAATTCATTTCTTTAAATGTTAGGCTGCTTGTATAAAGCTACTATACACGGCTGATTTAAAGCTTATAAACTCATTTTGATATAAAGCTAAGTTACTTCATTAAATACGAAAAATAGGACTATTAGCTTATGAATTTCTGTTTTAATTACATTTCAAAATGTGCTGTAAATGAGGCTAAATTTTGAAGCGCAGTACACTGGTTTCTAAAATATTAAGGAAAGAAGTGCCGCATTATATTCGAGTCACTACGGTAGTTTGATTTTATGTTTATTAATGTTCAATTGCATCTTCATTACTTTTTTATGATCTCTGAAAAAAGGTTTTTATAGTGAATTTCGAGAAGTATATTGTATTTTACGAAGTGTCAGGAAACATATTTATTTTTAGTGAGGAAACATATTTATTTTTAGATCAAAATATGCTTTTTTATGCTACTCAAATGTGTATAGGTTGATATATTTGAATTCTAATGCTTACATTTTCTGAGTAAACTGGTCCCCCCCCCACTGAGAAATATACTGAACTTCATGTTGAGAGAGACCTAGAATACAGTGTTTACTGTGAGTCAACTAAGAAACTCTCTTGCAGTGGCACTACGTGAATTATACTCTGTTGTATAAAGTATTTCATGAAGGATATCTCGAAGTTAAGCTCCTAGTAATATGCGCATCACTCCCCTTCATAGGAAAAAACGTCCGATTTCGGTACGCTAACGTACGGGAGTGAAAATGATGATAGCGAAACATATAAGCGAGAATATCAAACAAAATATGTAAACACTGAAAAAAAAAACTGATAAAAATGGAGAATAAAACACACAGATAACAGCTCATTTGAAGCTGATATATATATATGTAACACGCCGGAGAACAAATGTTAAAGAAATTGATAATGAGCAACATGAGTTTCTTTGCAAAACTAATAGGAATAAGTTTACATGGTATGTGCGTGCTATTAAGTTCTTTCACTGGATGTACGGCAGTCAAGAAAATATGCGAAGATCATGCGATAGATGAATTTTTAAGCATCATATATGATGCTTAAAAAATTAGGATGCCTAGAAAATTAGGTTTATTAATTTATATGTAAGACTCTTCAAGTACAGAAAGAAAGTGGACTGAAAATATAAGGATGCTTATTCTTCTGACCAATGAAACCAGATGTTGCTTGTGATTCTAAACATTGTTCGATAAGGAGAAAACCAAATAACCAATATTCATCTCAATAATCATCAAGAAGAGCACCCACTTGTGCTTGGCATGACATTTCTGTAGATGGAGACACAGACCTTTATTTATGTATACTTGAGTGAGAATCTCAGCGCTAAAAAATAGAAAGAGACCATTTTAGAACCTCGGAAAAATATACAGGCAACCATAGTGTTATCAGACAATTGCATTCATTCACCTGGCTGGCAATAGCTGATCATACTTGCTCGAGTAGTGGCATAATACTTTAGTCTGAAATACTTTAGTCAAGAAAATACCAGTTATAATACTTTAGTCAAGAAAATACCAGTTATAATACTTTAGTCAAGAAAATACCAGTGTGGCTGATTAACTAGCCGACTCTGCCGCCCGACCTAAATCTGCCTCACTCTGAGTGAAATGTTCTAGATATATTACTGCCCTCACCACGATATAACAAGAATATTATAGCTGCTTGAAAGAAACAGCTTTTCTTACTTCTTCCCCGCTGATTGATAGCCAAGTAAGTACAGCAAATATTACAGCAAAATATTCAAGGTGTGTGTGCCTTAAAATGATACACTTTGAGGACTTTATAGGGAGAACTGAGTCATATGTAAAGAATGGAAAGTGGAAAAAACGAAAACACTATGCAGCTAGTTCAGCCGTTGGAAATGGAACTAGAACTAAACTACTACCATTCACTGAAGGCCCATCAATGACCAAATGACTAAAGCTACAGAGCATTCGTCCCGGATTTTTTCTCGGAAGCGGCCTCTACCTGAAGCCGAATACTAGTAGTTCGACCTGACACTGAACCGCGGCGAACAGATTTGCTGCATGGCCCGTTGGTTATTCGAACATGGCAAAGAACACGAGGACTATCTGCCTAATGGAACGAAAGGTGGGCCTTCTAGGAGAAACTGGCTCATATTCACATTACGCATAGGAAAACTCAAGCATGCAGTCAGCTCGTTCGCCTGGGTCTGAAGCCAGGACGAACTATCAGTATGTATCAGTTTTTAACCGCTTTGCTACTGGGGGCTAGCTTTCATGGTTTTTCCCATGTGTAACGTGAATACTAGACAGCTTACCTTGAAAAGTACTACCTTCTGTTTTGCAGATATCCCTGGTGTACTCTGCATTAATATAAGTAATCTTAAACCTTTCCAGGATGCTGGATGGCGTTTCTGTATTTTCTACATGCATGACATAAACGCGAATCAGTTATCTTTAAAATGTTGTCCATGAAAGCAACCCTTCTCTTGGCGGTACTCCTATTAAAATGGAGTATGCGTGGGTTTGTTTATAAATTTCAATTTTAATCTCAAAAATTAATGTATTCAACCTTAAAATTTTTTAAACATTCGTAAAAAAATAACTATAAATATGATCTTGCACTTTTAATATTAGGATGAATTAATTATTAATAAAAAATATTAGTTAATATGATTTAAAATTAAATTTTTAAATTAATCACAGGTCCTTCTGGCATCAGATTGAAAAAAATTAAAAAATGCACTATTAATGAAATGCTATTTCATTTTTGTGTTTTTAATGAAATGTGGAAAAATTTTGTTTCATACACTAATCGCAGAATGAATTTCTTTTACTTTTCCTAAAAGACCTTCTTTAACAGAGGTGGGGAAGGCATTAAGCACACTTTTCTTATCTGATTACAACTTATTGTTTTCAGTGATGCTCAGTAGCATTTCCACTTCTTAAGTCAAAATGATCACATACCGTCTATGGACTGAATATCTTATGCGCATATAAAGTCTTTACTTCACTGATTTTATATTCACTGACTTTATATTCACTGAATGCACATTAAGTCTAAAAATTAACCTTAAGTTTTCAGTATTCATCTTGTTAACATTAACTATTTCTATGAAAACGTATTTGCAAGTAGTTAAAAATGCAAGTACAGTCAGCACCGGCGCCAGAGGTGATGCGTTCGCAGCCGGGCGGCAGAATTTTCAGAATTTAGAGAAGCACCGAACAAGAAGACTCCTTATCTATTTTCTTTTCAGTCAACCCTTAACGGTTCTTTTCCCTGCATTTAGCCATTGCTCTCTCTTAATTAACTCAGTATTTCTTAACAAAGTTGTGGAGGTAATTGCATTAAGTTGCAAAGGTACTCCGGAAGTCAACGCCTTGGGCCGAACAAGAAAACTTAGAGATGACAAATTTTTTTAAATTTAGGAGCTATTAGACAGTAGAATTTAGGGGTGGCAAAATTTTTGAAATTTAATGAGGCTCCTGCCGATTTTAGGACTCTCAAAGATTGCACCGAGCGGCAAAATGCAGACGATTTCTGTAGGGTAACTGGAATCTCAGCGCATTCAGATAATCGAAAAATATGAATAATTTGTCTTCTCTAAGTTTTTTTAGTGAAGGGGAGAGGTTGCAGTAAGCGAAATGCATATTTACTGTAATGCAGTTGACAATTAAGCGAAGCAACAATAGTTCAAAATATTACATTTTATTCTGAACAAATTGTGATTTTATTCTCAAGGGTAAAAATTCTTAAATAAAGAACAATGTTACATGTACTTAAAAGATAACAAAATTAACCGAGTGCAGCGCATATCAAGTAGACTACGGTAACCGACTACAGAAGCATATCAAGTAAAGTAAAATTTTCCTGTGTGGAGAGGGTTTAGGTTTATTTCATTATGCAAGGTTACTCAAGGTTTCATTACTCAAGGGTTATTTGCCTAATGGATGCCTTCGTGGAGGGAATTGGCTCGTATACACGTTACACATGGCAAAAACCACAAAAAAACCCATGCACCCAGTCCGTTGGCTGGCATCCGAACTCCTGACCGAACTGCCAGTTTTCAACACTTTTACTGCTCAACCGCTGGTGGGCTGCCCTGTGTGGAGAGCAAATTAACTTAACATCACCACTAGTTTCTTTTCCGTTGCATAGTTATAGAACTTTGTGGACCGATCTGCATCTCTTACATTTGCCTAAATTAATTTAACAGCTTCTTAAAAATATATGCCTTATTAACTTTATGGATTATTGTATAAAAAATTAAAATCGCAAGTTTAAAAACAAGCATAATTTTACTTAATCTGAGGGAAGGAATGCAAACGATTTAGATAATTGGAGTTCGACTATATTTAATTTTTCTTATTTTGTTCTCAAAAATAGTTAGAGCAGTAATTCTGAAAACATATTTCCTCTGTAGGAAAGGCTAGAAGCTATATCAGAGCAACTGAAACTCTTAGGCAGTCAGCAAGAAGAACTGAAAACCCGTCTTCAGCAAGCTCGAGATGCTCAAAATTTTGGAGCGGTCACCCATCTGCAGTCCCAGTTGGAACAAATTTCCACCCAACAAATGCAGCTCATAAATGACCAGAGTGAAATTAACAAACAGCTCAGAAGAATAGAAAGGTCTGTATTAAAATAATTAAGTTTACTTGTTGGCATATTATATTATTTTCTTAATATAGGGTTACTATGAATATATAATAATTATTTTCTTATGCATGAAGTGAATAAAATTTAGATGCCCCTAGGTTTTGAGCATATCTAACTTTAATAAGTCGGCATCAAAATTGTTGTTATTAAAATACAAAGTATTATCTGGGTGATCAAACAGATTTACTTTCCTTTCGAAAACCATCTACTTTTAAAAGCAGCACTGCCAGCCAATTTGTGGACTGATACGAACTTTAGTTGCATAGGTGTAAAATCATAAAAGGCCTTTTAAGAAATGCTTGTCTGTGGTGGTTGGAATCCTACATGAAGCTATCAAAATTTAATACTAACCATTCTGCTACCATATATCCTATATCATATGGAGAATATTATGGCTTTACTCATAGCATCAAAAATATATGCATTACATCGGCCATTAATTTTATGTGGAATCATTTTAATTATATGCTGAAGAATGTTGTTTTCTGGGTTTTATAACATTTCTTTTCATTTCATTCATAGATACTATCTTGGTGGGAAAGGCTGTGGAAGATTATCTTCCTGTTCCGATCCTGATAAAATTGACAATGATGATACAGGTAAGATGGTTATTTGTTGAATCTGTTTAAGTAATGAAACATAGACCAGGTATATAGTGAAAGATAATAGGTATATAGGGTACTTATGACAGGTACATAGGGTACTTATGTATATTTTATGTTTTCATCCCACCCTCTCCTTAATTTGTTAGTGTGCTAGAAGTATTTATGAACATATTATATATAAACATACATGTGTGAGTAGTCACATATAAGAGCGGCAGTTATATACTGGAATAGCCGCCTAGTGTTGACTTTCAAGTAATTATACTGAATCATAAATATTAGATTACAGGAATGTTTAAACTAATATGTGCATGAATTTCAAGCTGATAGATTCAGATGTTATTTGGAAGGAAATAGATATCTCTGTGTATATACTTTGGCATAAAACTTAAAGACTGAAATTTAGAGCATGCTATTAATATTAAATTCTGTATGAAAATAGGAAGGAGCTCTATTAAAATGTTAAAACTGTTGAAATTCACGTTTAGTAAAGATGTTATGAAGTAATTGTGTTGAAATTCTGTAATTATCAGAGTACGAAGATCATGGCCTGAATGAATTATGGCCCAACCTGAATAAAATGAAAACATGCATAGTGAAGATGCTATGAACATTTTGAGCGTGTTTGAGTTGATATAAGAGACATAATAGATGATCCCTAGAAACAGACAGCTAAAAACAACAATGATTGTTTTAATTTAACATGAGCAAGAAGCAATATGGTCTGACAAATAATTCAGCATGAGCACAATAATTAAAGAATTACAGATTTATTTAGAAATAAGCTAATGCTTTAACAAAGAAATGACTAGGAGAAAAATTTTGCAAAACTACCTCACACACACACAATCACAATGAACTTCTTGTGAAAGACTTTTTGGCTAAAAAACAATCACCCAGTTAGACCATCCTACCTATTCTATTGACTTAGTTTCCTGTGATTCCCAGCAGTTTCAGAAAAATAAATGGTGACCTGAAGAGGCAGGGATTTTCAAATTATTACTGATAGCCGACACATATGAATGAATTAAATAACTGATAATGATTAGTATAATAATAATGAATTAAATAATGATTAGTATTTTCCAATATGAGTTGCAGGCCTACTTCCAAAATTGGAACGTCATCTAAATCGGTGTATTGGTGAACAAAAAAGGTATTTTTTAGGTTACATTATAGTATATAGTTAGATCCATATGTATATTTTTAAGGCGCATTTCAGGAGTTAAATGTTCACGGACTTAAAAACTCTAAAATTTTCAGCAGCATCGTACATCAGATTTTTTATGTGTGATTTTAGTTCGCATATTTATTCATCTCATTAAATTTGATTAAAAATAAAACATAATCATATTTACATCTCTACGACATTTAGGATTTTCACTTACATTAACTGCTAAGCCAAGAATAATTTCACTTGGTTTCTGCATATACAAACTGATGTATAAAATGTCATACACCAAAAATGAAAATACAATTTTCCTATAATATACATGGCTAATTGCCTTTAATTTTTCTTGTTGGTATATAAGCTTTTCAAAGCTTTTTTTCAAAGAAGATCCTCACTTTTGTGTCTGTTTGTCAATAATCTTAAATTTGTCTGATGCTAGTAAATGCTTATGCAGAAGATTAAGAGCATTTTTGAGATTGGAAGTCTCATCTCTGAAATTATTCTAGATAGAGAGGGGGTTTTGAATTTCTTGCATGAATATTTTGAGGACTGCATGATGCCCCACTGACATCCAGAATGTTTTCGGGGGGTTAGTATGGTTACTATAGGACCCGATATTAATCCATGTAACTTTTGGTGGGATATAAAAAAATGTTATAGCAGTACGAGCAGAAATTGTGACTTTCTTTCAGGAATTGGCTAAGGATTTATTTCCCAAAATTTCACCAACTGAGTATCCAACCATATTAAAGAAGTCATATATGCAAATAAAATAGACGTATTGAATATATCAGATACTGCAAGCAGTGCATCTTTCTGACATGAAGATAATGTTAATTTGCTTTAAAGCTTCTTTAACTTATGTAGTGTAGAAGCCATGTTTCACAGTTTTGTGATGGAAGTTAATTGTGCATTGTGTAATTTATAATGAAGAGTTTCAAATTAAATGAATAAATTAAAATTTAGAGTTCATTTCTGCTTTAAGTACTTTTTTATGTTACAAATTTGTGTATTTGTTCTGTGAAAAGTATTATATGGAAAAATATTACCTCAAAATCTATAATTCTGATATTTTTGACTGAATGATTTATATAATATATATTTGCTTATACACTCATGTCCATAAATTAAGGATAATGCAAAAT
>KK115279.1:94183-104227 GCA_000611955.2 Stegodyphus mimosarum | reverse complement strand
AGGCCGATGATTCTCCCTCGTTCAAACTCTGTAAGTTGTTCAAATCTCGCTCTCTTTCGTCGACGAGGCATAAGTACAGATTGAGTTAACGTTTACCACTAGCAGATAACCACCGATAACCATACACGCCTCGCTACAGCCGTCTATTTATTCGGATCCATCAGCCGTTCAGAGGGCGCTGCTCAGCATACGCATGCGCTACGGATTTGCAATTCTAATCATTTGCATATCATGCGCTACTTTGCATTTCCTGAAAATTTCAGCTCACTCGCGTAAGTCCTTCATGGTGTTGCAATTTTCACAAACGTGAGTGTATATAACTCTCGTCATTCTAACGTACCATCGGTGTCATCTGGTTACTTCCTGAAATTTGCATATGATTCTTGAAGATGTGTGTAGTGATTTTACAGGTGATGTATTTATTTTAGAGTTCGATTTCCACGTGACTCTGAATTATCCTTAATTTATGGACATGAGTGTAAATCATTGACATATACATTTAACGGTTGGTGTCTTTAATAATATCTGAAAATTGTTACTAGCACGTTCTAGTGCAGCATTTTCTGTGCCATAAATGTTTAAGGCAGTGATGGCCAAATGATATAAGCACAGGAAAAATTTTTATTCAACCTGAAGGTATATTAACAAAATTTATTATTATTAAAAGGGTTCATGTATATTTTCTTATTTTTAATCAACTTAGGACTACTTTCAGACAATTATTTGAAATCAATAGAGAAGTCTCGAGGTAACCAATGAGTGTATCATTTTCAGACATATTCTTAAATAAAATTTAACATATAGTACAGCCTGTGTCTTCAAGGTGCAGACTGACGTTTGAGGGTATGGAAGACTGGCCACCTTTGCTTTACGGATCCATAAAAAAAATAAAGTGCTCCATTCAAAAATCAGAAGTTTTAATTTTGGACTGCATGAAAGGCTAAATTTATTAAACGATATAAACTCTTATTTTTTTACTTACAGATGTTATTAGGCTGCTTAATTCAATCATTCATATTTAATATTCCAAAAAATAATTTAAATAATACCACAAACATTTGCTAATTCTTTGTTAATTTCAGATTCACAGTTTTCAGCCTACAGCAATGCATCCTCTCCTACTCTGAGTCATGACGCTCATGATTCACCATCACAGGATTCAAATCAGTCTGTCCATACAACAGATGTTTTTGGAACAATGAAAATGGTTAAGAAGACCAGTGCGCAAATTACTAAGCAGCTGGTTCAAGAAACTCTGATGGATGAAGGTCTGCGTGTAGTCAAAGAATTAGCCAACCAAATTAAAGAAGAAAGTGAAATTTCTGCCTTGGCTCCTCCTAATGTTAGCCCACCTCGAAATAACAACAACAGTACAACATCTAATGGTCCTACTCCAAATATTTCAAATAATTCAAAACCTGAGACTGGAAGTCGTCCCAGAGGCAGGCCTCCCAGACTTGACAGAGACTATTCAATATCAACAGCATCTGCAACTGGAGGTGGCTCTAGAGCTCCTACTCCTATGAGTCATCCTCCTCCAGCATCTACTCCATCACCTTCCACTACAAATAATAACAATACTAATAGTAATAATGGTGGAAACGCTCCTGCATCATCGCCATCTGCTCAAAATGGACGTACTATGTCATCTTCTGCAATGAATGGTCCAGCATGCTCCTCTGAACCCCACAATAACAACAATAATACTAGCATCCCAATCAGTGCCTCATCTCATTCTGTAGATGGTTTTGCTATGCCCATGACAAATGGAACGAATGGCATTAGCCATCATCATCACCACCAACATCACCACCAGCAACATGGGACTGGAGGCAGCAATTCCCCTGTTGTTGACATCACTTCCTCTCCTGAGCCCATGGGGAAAGGAGCTTCCAACAGCCTCAATGCCCTACTCGCCTTTTCCCAAAAAGGGATCAAACAAGAGCCCTCCTCTCCAAATAATGCTTATAAAATAGACTGAGGCCTTCAGTATTAAAATGCTATTAACCAAACTTCTACTGTCTCTCATGTAGATAAGTCTTTACTTTTTAACAAAGATTTTATTTTCTCTTAAGTATATTTTCTGTTGCTGCTTCCACACATTTATTTACGTTTTATAATTTTAGCATTGTTATTAATTTGATTGCTTTTGTAAATTAGACAGTTATCATTTCATACATCCACTGCCACATAGGTAAAGTGGTTCTCTGCTGTTTCTATTTCAAAGAGTAGTTACTAGTTGTGTGACATCATTTAATAAAAAACATTAAAATTGAAAATATTGTTGCATAGAGAGACTCTAACAGAGCTGAAGACTGAATCCATTCCATTGGTGCAGTATAAAATATTTGTGTGCAATAACCTGTTATTAAAGTCCTTCCGTTCATGGACTTGGGCCAAAACTAAATGAAAAGTAAGGATTTAAAAATCTTGGCAGAATAATGTCTGTGATTCTTCGTTCTTCAATCCATGAATATACGTTTTAGCAATTTAATGCTGACCTGGTCAGTGCTCCTGCAATGTGCCGTGAATTTCGTGTGTGCATGTTGCTTTATGGAAGTCCTAGACCTCCGCCTTTGCCTAGTCCGCTGTGACCAGTGCAGTACTCGTCTGATCTTAATCTTATAAAAGACAGACGTTAAACTTCTGATGGATCTTTCACTTGAACAGAATCTCCTGAGGTGGTGCTCAGCAGGAGACAAATACATTTTTCCCTACAAACTTTCCTCTTATTCAGTGGTTTTCAGAACCAAAAGCTTCAGGCCTGTGGCATGAAACTTGAAAGACATGATTTTAGGGATGTGTATAGAATGAAGTGCAGAATGAGCTTAATCTTTGTAAATCACTTGAAATAATCTCCTGCTCATAAGTGGAAAACATTCTCCCTGAAACCACTACCAATGCCAATTGTGAGTACAGCAGAAAAAATTTCAGTTTTCTGTTCTCTTTTTCATCTTTGTACAAAAAAGATGATATAAATATATAGCTATATATAGGGGAAAATCAAATATTGGTGTTCTACAGAGATCTGCAGTATCATCATACCATGCTTGATTCAGATATCTGTGATTACGGTCATTTATTTGTCATGCTCGTGAACATTTTCTTACTCACACGATAATTCTGTTTCCAAAGGGACATGAAGCATGAGCTGGACTTGTTATGTACAAGAGGAATGGAATGGGAACAATGAAATCCATCTGAGTTGATAGACAACAACAATCAGTGCATTTAGTGATATGATGCCAAAATTGTACTTGAGAAAGTGACGTTCCATCTTAGTTTTCTAAATTAAGAGTTGTGTGATGTGATAAAATGTGATAGTGTTTACACCCTTAAATGTTATGCACAGATAGCTACCAAAGTCTCAATCGCATACGACTTTCTCATTCAGCATTCTTTAAGCTCCGTGCGCTGATAGCTAGTCTTCAATTGAAGAATAAAAGAGAAATCAAACCTTTAATATAAACAAATTGCACAATCCTGATCTGAGTTTGGTCACCTAAGCGCGTGAAGTGCAAAAGATTGGATACAGCAATGTGTCTCATTTTCACTACATGCTGCTTGGTGTAGGTTATCTGAAAGGCTTGATTTATGTTTCTTTCCTTTGCTTTAAAACAATTCTGTGCAAGATCGAAAAATATTAAATTTTACAGTGCTTATAGCCTTGAACATCAGCTAATACGAAATTATTTCAATTAGCTGATCCAAAATCTGAATGACAAATATGTACTTCATCAATTAGGCTACAAGCACTTTTTCAGTAATACACTTATACTACCATCTTTTTGTTTTAATTGAAATGCTTTATTCGAGATTGTGTTTTATATGAGTCTAACCACTCTCTGAATGCAATATTGATAACACTAGCACTGCTCGCACTACAACAAATCTTAGGCGAATAGAACGTGAGTAGTGTGATAGTGTTGAGTTTATTGTATATCAATTCATGTTCAAGGCTATATTGGTGTGCATTTCTTTAGATATTGCTTATATAAATCAATCATTTAATTTAAATATAAACTTGTGTTGCTGCAAATGCCTTAGATGTGGCTTTAGTTCTTCCTGTTCAAAACAGGTCTCATTTTGTTTCTCTTTTCAGTCTGTAAATAATGTCATATATAAGTATTTAATCTAAGAGTAAATTAGTGTAAGCGCATAATTGAATGTTTATATGAAATAATTTTTTTACATTCAAAAGCATCTCTAAGATAATGCGATTTTTTTCTTAACAGAAACAGATCCATGGATATAAAAAAATTATCTTTTAATGAGTGCAGTAGTATGCTAATTTGCCGGGTAGATGCAAAAATATTTAATTGATCGTTAAGTTTAGGGAGAAACTGAAATTATAAATTTCATTTCTATTGTTAGAACTGATTGGTAATGAGATCGTCTTCCTTTGATTTACATTTTCTAAAAAAGTCATGAAAACCTCATTTGCCTGTGCAATAAAATAATTGGGTTTTAAATGTGTTGAATTTTTTACATCATTATGTTATTGTTTCTTAGCAGTTATATTTGAATTTTCTCTATATAAATATTCAAACATGAAATAATGTTTCTATCAAGTTTCAATATTCTAATTCTATAAATAACTGTGCAATACAGGTTGTCCCTGAAACATTTTTATTAACCTTACTCAAGTCACAGGAAGAAACTCCATGTTTTTATTGTTCATTTTCTTTTTGCATTAATATTTTTTTATTTCGTTACTTTGTCACAGATTATCAGATTAGTGGGAAATTTTAAAATGCTCTATTTTTTAAATGATTAGGGTCATTTTGTATTTAAGAGATATGAGTACTCTTATTAATAATTCCTTTTTATTGTGTTTCTAACTGAAATTTTCAGATGGTGAAATTGTTAAAAACCTGCGTTTAAGTTGAAATTAGAGAAATAAACGATGTTACAAAGTTATACATTTATCCTTGTAGTGCTTTCATGAAACATTGAGTTTATTAATAAACCAATTTGCAATAAATATTGAATGGTTTTAACGTTTTTGTATATATATGTTAACATTTTGTGACATAATAAATTATTCGCTCTTCCAAGTAAGAATGTATTATCCAGTATTGTTGTTATAGAATCCAATTCTCTTTTTATGACGTCAGTGAAGGTAAAATGTCCCAACTACATCCTGAAATGTATCAGACTGAATATTTATGACTTTAGAAACATGAAAGTCAATCTTTTTTCCCATAAAAAGACTTTTACCATAGTCAGTTTCAAGCTATCACTTTCATCTTCATACAAAATTATTAATTTTATTTTCTTTGAAAATTTATAGTCATCAGTGAAACATTATTTTCCGTTGCCATGTTTAAAGAGTTATTTATAGTTAAATGTGCTTTGACTACAGCTATGAAAAATGAAGAGATATTATGTATCATTAACTTAAAAATTTAGAAATGTTAGAGCAGTACTATCTTTTTGTAATATATTTCGCTCATATTCGAGAGACTTACTTTTAAGTATTGTGATACTCAAACCAACTATTTGCAGCAGTTCTTAGCAGCAGCATTTTTTACTTTACTTTAAATAACAAACATGAGACCTGAATTCAGGTCTCATAAAATTTGCAGTTTTTTATTATATACATTTTTATCTTATTGTTTCTGACTAAAATGAAGGGAGGTGTGTATTTTGACTACTCTGCTGAGAACTGCTGTCAGGATGTGCTGCTAATGAAAAATAAATACATAAATAAATCAAAATATATGTGAATTTTCAGACATATTTTTCTTGCTCTTCATTTTTCAAAGTTTCCTAGCCTAGTCTCTAATTTTAATGGAAACTTTGCTGTTGTCAATGCAAATGAAATGCGATTGAGGTGTATTTTTGTCAAGAGTGTTCCTGTTTTGGCTGTCATATCTGAATAAAATTCAATTCCCCTTCTGTCAAGTTGTCACTTCCTCCTTTATTTAATAATAATGATTCATAACAGTATTTTATTTTATAATCAAGATTTCGTTTCAGATTACATTTAAGAAATGATTTTATAATAAAAGTTCTTGTTCATACACCATTTAAATATGCTGCAATAGGCAAATCACCTTAATTATTTAAAATTATAGTCGCCAAAGATTCTCATAAAGTACTATACATGGCTCACCTAGACTGCATGCATAATTAAGCTCATTTTCAGTTTCATACACTTTGAGATATCCTAAGAACGGAAAAAGTATTAGGATACCATTTATTTTTAAATATAGGATGAATGTTTATCGTAAAATGAAGTTTATGTATGTCATTTTTGTCACAGACAAATATTCTTGCACAGTACTTATGGCATAAGATATAGTCTATGATTATGTTACACTTAACAACAAAGTTTGACTTACTTACTGTGTCTTTGATGCTAAATACATCTCTTTATAGCATTTATGGCACTTACAATGAAAATGACAGTAAAACTGGAAGACTGATTAGTTTTGAAGTTAATTAAAAATTAAATCTATATCAGTTTTGGTCACCTGGTTATCTGTTTCTCCCAGACAGATTCAGCAAGAGCTTCTGCATATAATTAACCTTCAGACATACTCCAAAACCCATTTCTCATAAAATTAGACAACAAATGAGAGAAAATAATAATATAAGACATATTTACAAGACAAAATATGATAAAATAATTTGCTAACAGGCAAAAACCATTCACATTCCATGACCACAACAACAATCTTTGATTAAATACATTCCTATAAAGCTTAAAAACTTAAAACTAATTAACATTTTAAACTTCTATTGATCATAGTAAAATTAGAAAACTTTAGTTGTTTTAATTCCTGATAAGATTTGACTGTTTAGTGTCATCAGAAGATTGACTGCTGTTTGTAAGCATAATGAAGACAGGTAATATCATCCTGCATAAAAGAAGACATTTTGTGCAAGGACACTTAATTTGGATTGAAGCTTTATATAGTTAACAGAGTAGATACAACGTAGCAACAATAACAGAATGGTAAAAGCTGCTTCACACTGAGTTTTATTTCTAATAGTTGAATGGACTGGCTGTAAGATGCTTCTGTGGTTTTCTTGCATGTAATATAAATACACGTCCGTTTTCCTTAGAAAATTTCACGTAATATCCGGATAAATATAATCCCCACAGATGTATTTTGCCATAATAAAAAGAAGTGTCCAATCCAAGTGACCAACAAGATTCACAGATTTTCCTGTAGAAGATTGTGCAGCTAGGGCAAGAATTTAAATCACACAGTATGCACCAGGGTTGTAAAAAGAAGGGTTAGAGCTGAAAGGAGAGTACATGTGCATTTTGGCCACAATGACAGTTCACTGCACCTAATATATATGACCCAGTGATCTACACAGTTCAGTCACATTAATGTGACCACCACGTACTTTCCATGTCAGAGTTAAATAACCAATCACAGAAGGCAGGTGGCAGCACAGTGCAGTTGAGCGTATATAAAGGGTGTGTGAGGGCTTCGGAAAACATTTCAATCGTTGGCGTAATGCAGAAACGAAGCGATTTATCCGACTTCCAAAAGGGCATGATCATTGGCTTTCGGGCCAAGGGTGGAAGCATTTCCGAAACGGCTGAGTTTGTGAACTGTTCGCGTGCCGCCGTGGTAAAAGTGTACCGTGCATGGCAAAATGGGACTGTCCAAAATCAGCGACGTGGCAAATGTGGTGCACCACGGGCCATAGATGACAGAGGCGAACGACGGTTGCGGAGATGCGTTCGGGCAGATAGACGGGCTACCGTTGAGCAACTGACCACCAAAATGAACCAAGGGGCTACCAAAAGTGTCTCCCAAAGTACTATTCAGCGAACATTGCTGCGTCTGGGCCTCCGAAGCAGACGCCTGGTTCGTGCACCTATGCTGACTGCTGTTCATCGACGGCGAAGGCTAGAATTTGCACGCCAGTACAGCAGCTGGACGTCCACTGAGTGGCGACAGGTTGCGTTTTCGGATGAATCGCGTTTTATGCTCCATCGGACAGATGGACGTTGGCGTATAAGGCGTGAAACCTCTGAAAGGAACCACCCTGCAACCATTGCCGGAACGGTCCAAGCTGGAGGCGGGAGCATTATGGTCTGGGGAATGTTTTCCTGGCATTCTCTAGGTTCACTGATCATTGTGGAAGGCACAATGGATCAATACAAGTACGCATCTGTCCTTGCGGACCATGTTCACCCCTACATGCGCATTGTTTTTCCTCAGGATGATGGCATCTTCCAGCAGGACAATGCGAGGTGCCATACAGCTGCCAGTGTACGTGCGTGGTTCGAAGAGCACCAGGATGAGTTTACCGTCCTCCCCTGGCCAGCAAACTCACCTGACTTAAACCCAATCGAGCATCTGTGGGACCATCTCGATCGAGTTGTTCGCGCCATGGATCCTCAACCGCGTAATCTAGCGCAGCTGGCCACGGCATTAGAGTCGGCATGGCTCAACATCCCAGAGAACACCTTCAGGGACCTATGTGACTCTCTTCCTGCACGTCTCGCAGCAGTCCGCTCTGCGAAAGGTGGTTATTCTGGCTTTTGACAGATGGTCACATTAATGTGACTGGACTGTGTATATGGATGCTTCTATGAGGGGTAGAATCGATTTACTTTAGCAACTGGATGCAAAGGACATTGTGCTTAGATTCAATTCCTGTCCTAATTTAAAGCTTGGTCTTCTAACAGCATTCAGCTGCATTTGGGGGAAGAGGGTGAAGGTGAATTTTTGGATGAAGGTATTTATGTGTGGGGTGGATTAATGCTGGATTCAGGTGTATACTTCACAAGTACCAAAGGAAATAAAAATGGCACAGAGATATCAGATTTACAGCAGTATGAGTTTAATACAGCATGAATCCTTGCTTATAAAAGAAAAATATTCATCATGCAAGCCTATTTGAAACAGACTTAGAAAAAGGATATAACTACCCACTCGCATATTTAAGCTTGCTTCCTCTGTTTAAATCTCACCGAGCTTGCAGAAGCTCGGAAGACATCTTGCGACATATCTTCCGCCTCCAACAACTCATTTAGATACTTCTGCTAGAGTGAGACTCCAAATTTCAAGAACAGTTTGCTAAATTTGTGTGAAATATCGCATTTCTACGGCAGGCCAATCTAATGCATATTGAAATCTTTCTTGGCGCTATATATTCATTGTTTCTTAACTCTAGAAAACTGTTTTTCTTTATTTCCACTACAGTGGGATTACTAATACATTTTTCATTGCAAATCATCGTTGTTTCTTAACTCTAGGAAACTGCTTTTCTTCATCACCACTACAGTGGGATTACTACAACATTTTTCATTGCAAATTATTGTTAATTCCATATGCTTCAGTCTACCAGTGGTTGAGAGAATAGGAACACTAAATGTTGGTAATTTGTCATGGGTACGGTTTCCTGCCAACTGGCCATGGAGTTTTCATGCTTTTTCCCCGTGTGTAATGTAAACATGAACCAACCAACCTTAGAAAGCTCTCCGTGAACATAAACCTCCCAAGACAGACATTTCCAGAGTACTTTTTCATAGTTAGTTAATTAATTAGCCATACGCAGATTTTGGCTCG
Organism: Stegodyphus mimosarum; assembly: GCA_000611955.2. NCBI lineage: Eukaryota > Metazoa > Arthropoda > Arachnida > Araneae > Eresidae > Stegodyphus > Stegodyphus mimosarum. The sequence continues at coordinate 94,682 of KK115279.1, read as the reverse complement.
TTAGTTTTAGTGGTGGAGAAGTTAGAAAGAAAATTAATATCCTTCATTTTTGAGCATAAGTTGCTTTAATGGAGAAATTCTCCTTTCAAATTGCATCCACAGATGATGCATTTCCTCCAATACATATCAGTAAATCACTTTGAAAAATACCGGTAAAGTATCGTAATACTCTAAATACCTGTAAATCTGTACTGAATACCAAAATAAGTTTTATGTCTTGCAGTAGGCTTTATAAACCTTGTATACAAGTTGTGAAAGCACATCACTCTGCTTCACGAGCACATGCTATAAATACATAACTGCCAACCTCTAAAGATAAAAATTCAGAAGATTTCTCCAAAATTCAGAAGAACACGAAGAATTAATATCATGCTGATATTAAAAAAATAACAATTTATACAAATAGAAAAAAGAAAATTGTACTTACATTAGTAAATCTCAATTAAGTAGTAACTAAAAATTTATTAGGAAACATAAACAAGAACTTAATGTTACACAA
>KK115279.1:28122-92094 GCA_000611955.2 Stegodyphus mimosarum | reverse complement strand
AAAAACAGAATGCGACAATCCACGCTCGCTGAGTCCGAGCTGAGTTATTCCCTTGCTGCTGAAGAAAACGCGAAAAAAATAATCTGGCGCCCACAAAGAAAAGCGCATTGGATTGGCTGGTTAAACGGCGAGGGAGAAACCTGGCGAGTTGGGAGAAACCGCAGGTTACTGGATTCGAAGTAGTCGGTAGTTGGCTGTAAAACACGATGCAATTGGCGAAAATCGCTGAATTGGCGAAAAATTCTAAAATTTCGACAAAAATCAATAAAAACGCTTGAAAAAGGAAAAAAATCGTAAAAAATGGATTACGATCGTAAAATCGTAAAGACAAACGCATTTTCGTAAAAATTACGAAAAATTCGTAAAAGTTGGCAGGTATGTAAATACTAAACAAGACTGTAGTCACTACTATATATTTCAATCTAGGATTCCAGCAATTTAAAAAAGATCGAATGTTACTGAGATCTCACAGCAAACTGTTGTAAAACAGCTGGAGAGTGTATTAATTAGTTATTTAATACAATACTAGTAGACCAGTGTATTAATTACTCAGTTATGACAAAGTTACCTGCTTTGGTAGAGTTGTCTTCATTGAAGACCTCATAAAGAAAACTGGTTTCATAATCACATTACACATGGTAAAAACAATAGAAAAATACTTAATCAAGGGCAGTCAGCAGTTGGAATTCAAAACCAGGATGAAACTGTGTTTTGGAACTTCAGCCATTAAGATTAGCATCAAATCAGTTAACAGTTGGTAAACTGTGTGTACATAATCATTATGTAGTTTTTCAGATAATTTCAGTTATCATTAACTTTATAAATTCATGCATTAAAATTTATCTATCACAATTTGTTTCATGATTAACAGTATTTGTTCACATTTGCATGACAAGAAAACTCCAATGATCAGCTATGTTTTTATTGAAAAAAAAAAAAAAAAAAAAAAAACTTAATCGGACAGATATCAACTTTAGATTTCCAAATTTTTATGCATTCTTTCCAAATAAGGCAGTGGCAATGAACAAGTATTACATTTGAATATGTCTGCCTTGATGGGGATAATAGATTCAAAACGTAGCTATATATGAATGATATTCAACTTCTTTGTGCAGTAATACAAAGCACTTGAAGTATTTCAAGAGGAATGTATAAATTTTCTTTAAAAGTATTTTGTTATTTATTTACAGCCAATGACTGTCATTTTGTGCTAAATTGTGTAGCGCAATTTAAAACATTTTTCTTTTGATTCCAAGTTTCATTTGATAAATTGATATAGTAGTTATAGCCGGAAAACATTGGGAGCTCACATGAAGTTTTATTCTTGGAAGTGGAAGAGTTGGCTATGTGAGGTTTGCTTATGCATAACATAAATATAGTCCAGCTTCCTTTAAAAAATCTACCATGATGACATCGCTTCCCATAGGCAGATAGCCCTGGTACACTTTGCCACAATCAAATAACACTGTTCTTCATGAAATCCTCCCTGCCAAACTAATGGATTATTTTGATAATTTCTACCTATGTAACCCTTACATTAACCTGTAAATTGTCATATCACATAGCAAAATCTAGAGACCACCACCAACTTTGTTTGGATTGATTGCAAAGCAGGTGTAAGGATGTACCTGTGTGATCTACAACTTTTTATAGCATATCCGGGTTTGACGTTGCCAAATCTTTGTTTTCTCTTAACTTTAGGCAAATTGTGCATAATCTGGCAATATAGGAATTATGTCTTCACTTCCAGTACTCTCGATAACAGTTGTATCTGGAAAACACCCTAGATGTACAAAACGGGTATATAATCAGCTGGCCGGTCATCAGATGATCACGAGTGGAGTGCAAAGAACTAGTACATACTGATAGTGTTGTAGTAGTGCTATTATTTTTGTCATGTGTAAATGATGGTGTCACGATCCTATGTGAACAAACTTAACATTTTCTGTTATATATGTGGTGAAGTGACACAGAAAGCTCAACGAAAGACTTTGATCTCACTTGTAAGAAAAGCCTATGAGTTATATTTTGGGTCCAAAGTTGGCAATCAAGACAAAACTTGGGCTCCCAAAATTTGCTGCCACACTTGCTCAAGAACCTTAATAAAATGGCTATGAGGTACTCACAAGATTATGAAGTTTCAAGTGCCAGTGATTTGGCGGGAAACTCAGAATCATGTTGATGGTTGCTCCTTTTGCTTAAAAAAAATCCTCAGGTTTTTTTTTGCTAAAAGCAAACATAAAACTGAATATCCAAATATTCCGTCAGCCATGAGACCTGTATGCCATAGCGCTTTTAGCATACTTGTCCCTAAGCCTCGAGAAAAATACAAAATTGACTTTGAATGAGATGAACTAAATGATTATGAATCAAAAGCAAATCCAAGTTTTCAAGAGAAAGCCGAGTATGAATGTAGTAACAAACAGCCTCATTTTACATCTCAGAAAGAGCTCAACAATCTTATTCATGATTTGGATCTTCCCAAAACAAAGGTGCAGTTGCTTGGACCTCATTTACAGCAGTGGAATTTGTTACTAAAAGGAGTGAAAATACTGGTTCAATTAATGAAATGGTATATATTCCATGTTTCTGCGTGGCTATAACAGTTCAGCTTTAAAAATTCATTAAAATGAGAGCATACATATGTCAGTCAGTCAGAAAGTTTGTTGCACTACTGCATAAATATGTTCCGTCTAAGACTATTTGGATGACACTGTCTAGCAACACTTCAGACATGTACCTTTATTGCGTGACATAGCGGCTTCCCCGAGGCAAGTTTAGTTTTTCTAATAATTAATCGCAAACATGTCTCGACAGCTGCAAATAGTGTCCACATTGAAAATACATGCAGCGATTCGCTTTTTGTGGGCAAAAAGGTGACACTGCACTGAAATTTATGGGCAGTTGCATGAAGTAGTGTATGGTGAAAATGCAATGTCACGTCAAGCTATCGCGAAATCGTGCTACATGTTTGAGAATGGACATACAGATATTGATGACGCTCAGCACGAGGGAAGACCATCAACTGCAACAAATTTGGAAATCGCTGCTCGCATGAATGTATGCATTCTTGAAAACAGACGCATAACGATAGATGAAATCTCAAATGAAATGGATATTTCTCATGGAAGTGTGCATAAAATTATTGCCAATCACCTTAAATTTTGTAAAGTTTGTGCTCGATGGGTGCCACGTCTACTAACGGAGGAACATAAAGTAAAGTGTTTTTAGAGTGCATTTGCATTTCTGCAACGTTACCAAACAGAAGGAAATGAGTTTGACAAAATTGTGACTGGAGATGAAACGTGGATTCACCACTTCTCACCTGAAACGAAACGCAGCTTGCTCGAGTGGAAACATTGCAGTTCCCCGACACGAACAAAGTGTCGAACTGTTCCACCTGCAGGAAAGGTGATGATGACGCTGTTTTTCGACAGAGAAGGGGTGATGCATACAGAGTTCATGCCGAAGGGTGCCACAATTAATGCATCTTCTTATTGTGAAACATTAAAACGATTGTCACAATCACTTAAAAATCGACGACCAGGTAAACTGTCGAATGGCATTGTGCTCCTGCATGACAATGCAAGACAGCATGCAGGAAAACAAACATGTGACCTTCTGAAAAAGTTTAGGTGGGAAGTTTGGAATCGCCCTCCTTATAGTCCAGACCTTTCACCTCCTGACTACCATGTGTTTGGTCCCATGGACCAAGAACTTCCAAAGCGAAAGCTTTGGAAGTTCTTGATCCATGGAAGGATGCTGAAGTGAAAGCTGCAGCCCAACAATGGTTAATAGACACTGGATGGGATTTCTTGGCAGAACGCATCGAAAAACTTGTACTACGCCTCAACAAATTCTTAAATAATGGAGGTAATTACGTTCAAAAGTAGATTTTGAATTGAACTTTAAGATATAAATAAAGTTATTGTAAAATTCTGCTCCTGTTTTGTTTTCTTAGGCAGTGCAACTAACTTTTTGACTGACCCTCGTACAATACCAACCACACTGTGTATTTTTATATTATAGAAAATATTTAGTTTCCTCCCCTTCAAGAAAAATTAATGATTTCGATCAAACATTTGAAATAAGACTCTTCACAATGCTTTTCAGCCACTATCGATTGGAATATTTTAACACTAGAACACTGTGATTCAATTGGCCCTGCTAGCATTTTCTAGTTTCTTTTTTTTCCCCCGCCAGTTCATTTGGAAGTATCACTGAATCATTAATTCTTAATATATCTTTAGCATTTCATCAACTGTTAGTCAGAACACTGTTTCCTTCCTGTAAAAGCTGACAGTTGTTCTCTTCATTCTGTACCACAGATAGCAAGATGCAGTCAGTCCCTTTTCTTTATGTATTAGAATTTTCACAGTCTCATCAGCCAGTCAAGTTATTTCTTTTTGGACTGCATTTTTTGTTCCAACAAACTGTTATATTTCATAACTCTTGAAGATGGAACGGTGCTAAAAGATGGCACTGCAAGTCAACTTATTCGAGTACTTAGCATCTACCCTTTTAGACATGCGACTATGTTAAAATTTGATGAGTAACTCAGTCTTCTTTGTTTTAGATGATTTTGAACTGGAGTGCAGTATAACTGAATTTTAGAAATATTCGATGGAACTACCGAGTTCCCGCTTTTTTAATTCTGTAATTGAATTCAGGCTTTTAGCCTACCTCATGTATATATACATAGTTTTATTAAAGTTTTAATTAAAAGAAGATAAAGCCTACCCCATGCCATGCATCTAATTTTTTTATTCTCAATTTGTTTCGATTTCGCAACACTAGCTCAAGTGATGTAAAGAAGTTGTCAACAATCACATGTCTACTTTATAAAGGTTTTTATCAAATGATGCATAATTAATTTGACAGTTGCTGAGTTTGGGGTCTCTTTTCTTTATCCCTGTGAACAATTTTTAAAGTGTGATAAAATGAATAAATATTACATAAGTGCACTTATCAGTTAAGTAAATATAACGAAAAAAATCTGAAAATAGTAAGTCTAGGCGCACTAGTATTAAAGGAATCATCACTAATATTTCACTTCATATGTTAAAATAAATAATTAAATAAAGGTTTAATGGAAACAAAAACTAGAAAATGGCACATCTGTTTTCACAATGGATTGTTTTAATATAAATACAGGAATCGTTGTCATTAGGTTCCTGTCATCGAATAAAATTCAGAACTCTCAATCTATTATCAACAACTTTGGCTAGTTCTATAGATCTTTAATAACAGAATTTTGCATGAGAAAATGAAAGAGAATTTTTCTGAATGCAACCCCTGCTAATAACGTACAAAAATTATATTCCTTGTAATATAGCATTATTTTTTATTTCAAATTTTGACTAACCCATTTAATTTTTTTTATTTTGTCCCCATATGGGTATCAGAACTGTACTTACATTCATCATTTCTGAATTTTATACCTTAATCACAATGCAGCATCAATGGCTGAGTACTTGTATTACGGAATTTGTAAATATAATGAAAATAAAAAAATCTGCTACAGGATGAACATCAAAATAAACTATCAATATTTAATGATTTTTAAAAATTAAATGATGCTTTCATAACTTTGATGCTTTTTTAACTTTCATAAGTATAGTATGCAAGGGAATATGGACATTTTTTATAAAATCAACTAAGTAAAAATTGCTAATAAAAAATTCTTCTTCAAATTAAGTAACTTAATTCTTTCACAGAAGGCATTTTAAAATCAAAGATAATTCAAGTTAAATATTATCAAACATAAATTACTATTAAAGAAAATTTATACAATTTTCAAAGATGGTGATAATTTAATGATATATTGAAATTAAAAACAAATGTACTTGTACATAACAGTATAAATATTAATTTTCACTATTATATCATTATACAGCAGATAATTATACACACACATATATATATAAAACAGATTTGCGGTTTTGTTAAAAATTAGCAAAATTAGAAAAGTATCACACAATTGCTTGCAGATATATTTAAAGCATACCTCCACCAAAAAAAAAAGTTCATTTTCAGAAGCAATCCCTCCTGTTTCTGAAAAAGTACATGAATAATAATTTGAGTACATAAAAATGCAACACAGTTTGGTAAAATCAGAACTTAAATGCAAATTTATTGCATGATAAAACCATGAAATCTTCCTATTAAGTTACCAAAACTTTGAGACTTTCATGCCATTGCACATCGTGTTTGCAACTATGCATTGTATTCTAATGATATAATTATCAGCATAAGTCTCAGCAACTTCTAATGATTAAATGTAGTTTTTCTCATTCAATTCACTTCACCGAGATCAAACATATTTTTAAGCAATCACTGTTTGACTTAAGAATGTTATACAGATTATCAACTGTTATTACCATAACTTTGCAGCAATGAAATCCTCTTATTTACTAATTAATTGAAACTACAATAGAAGAGAAACATGCCAATGTGACAATCAAATTCACTGAAACAACCTTGTATTTGGCGTACAGTTACTAAAAACACTCAATCGATTTCGAGGGCAGCTGCAGGTCCCTCCTCATCAGGAGGACAAAATATCTAGAAAAGATCTTTATCTTTTCTAGATATTTTGTTCTTTATCTTTTCTAGATCTTTATCTTTCTTCTAGAAAAGATCTTTATCTTTTCTAGATATTTTGTTCTCCTGATGAGGAGGGACCTGCAGCTGCCCTCGAAATCGATTGAGTGTGTTTAGTAAATGTACGCCAAATACAAGGTTGTTTCAGTGAATTTAATTGAAACTAATTTCAGATTTTTAACCAATTTACAGCTAAAAAAATTTCAGAAAACGATCAAATATTATCTATTTTTTTTAACAGAATTTGAAATTAAAACACATTTTTAGATGATATAATGCAAAAAAATACTTCATATGCCAAGAACGAAGTATATAGTATAATATACACAGAAAGAAAAATTACAATTCTCCCTGTAGTGTTGGCTTTTTGTACACACATAAGTAATATGCTTATTTAACATAAAATACCTGTTATGTTTGCTTTTAAATACATATAGTTAGTTATAAACATTACATAACTTAACATTTTATATTTATTATACATCTGGAAACTTTGTCTATAATTTAATGTTTCAACATAGCATGGTTTATTTTAAAAGAAGGAAAGATACACCAAGAATATTTTTTTGGTGTAATTTAAAATGAGGAATGAAAAGTAAAACATGCAAATTACAATAATATAACATTAAAGCTATTTTATATGCTTTTAGTAATAAGACAAAAGTTTATTAATTAGTAATGAAACTTTATGCAAAATGTTTAAGAAATGCAACACAATGTATCTGTGAAACATGTTTCACTACGACTTCAGCAGCAAAACGGGGCTGAAGGAACCTAAAACTTTGCTTACAGTTAGGTAATGCCATCTAGAAACAGAGGGATAGTCTAAAACTAAACTTTTGAAACATACCTGTACCAAATATGAGTAAATCAGGCTGTGCAAAAAAAGGTTGCCTGTATGGTGTACAGCAGTTAATCGACCATGAAAGCAAAATATTCCTTTTTCCAAAATTGTATTTTTATAAGTATCTCTTTCCCAAATCCCAATTAAATGGACGACGTAACTTAGGTATTTTTGTCCATATGCTTACTGAAAAACAGAGCTTGCAATAATCTCAGATCACAAACTTCACAACAGATAATAAAGAAAGATACGATTTGATTATGGCACAGCTGCTAAGGACAGAGATTTCTTTTTTCAAAGACTTTCTCAGGCAAAAAGGTTCATATCTATGTTTACACAATTAAAAATTTACAAAAATGCCTGCCCCACCAGTATTCAAGTGGTTAAGACCACTGAATAGGCTTGGGTTTGAACTCAGCCAAACGGGCTGGCTGCGTGGCTGTTTTCTATATGTATAATGTGAATATGAGCCAGCTTTTCTCGAAAGTCCTCCACAATAGTATCCTTTCTCTTATACATAGCCTTGTGTGGTTTTCCCGTATTCAAATAACCCAACCCAACTTAACCTAACCTAACCTAACCATAAAAATGCCTTATTGCCTAGCTTGTTTGCCAAGATTTGAGCTGAGTCAACCTACAAGTGTTTGGAAGTCCTATTCACTTGGCCCCTTGTAAATGAGAATGCTATTAACCAGATGATATAAAAGGGAAAATATTACAACTATTTTTAATACTTATGAAGAACATAAGCTCTAAAATATAAATTTCTATTATGCCCAAATCAAGTTCATAATCTTCATTTAAAATTTCAGCAGTGCCAGACTTATTTTATAGGCATGCATTTCTAACACATTTCTTGTTCAGATGTTATCATGTTATGAATCAGGAGCAAAGGAATTACTTTTTAAAAAACATATGGAAAACGTTGACAAGATTTTTTATGACCCGTTTTAAAAACAATATATTTATTATTTATTCTTTTTTACAACGGTATTTATTGCATAATATATAGTCATGTATGAGAAAGTTAATGCTACATCATCATACCTTTGTAAAACTAACATATAAAACTTGATAATGCTGCATGATTGTCTCACAAAGCATGCAGTTGATGCTATCTTCAATAGCTTCTCTCAGAATGGAACTGCTTAATATAGTAGTGTGAGTTTTGATGCAGTTTATGGCTTATTTTACCTGTTTATATAGCTTCCAAATATTATTACCAATATCATAGCATTTCCTACATGGGTTGCGATTTGTAAAATCTGGAATCAAAAGTTTTCCCCAAATTTATAGCATGATCATCGAGTATTTTGTTCTGATTCTAAATATATCACTTCAGATATGGGTGATATTACAGTAACTGATTTGGATTGACAAAAGCGCAGTTATTATCTACAATGGTTTCCAAAAGTTAAGCAACAAATAGTAAAATTGTAATATATCAGCTAAAAGTAGTTTAAAATTCTTGAAATTCAGATATGTTTCAAATCAAAGCAAGTCACACCCAGTAGCATTAAAAAAGACACTGCCATTGCTTTATGCAAATATGATACAGCTTAAAACCAGCTGTTAAGGAGGGAATTTCAGTTCAATGAACAAAGGTAAATTAAACAATTTCAAGTTAACTAAAGTGTAGAAAAGAACTGAAGGCAACATTTGCCAGCAAAATCGTCATATACAGCCATAGGCTGATTAGAAGCAGGTCAATGACAGTCTGATATTGTATGATGGCTAAATGTCGAGCATTCTGTGGCAAGTTAGTTGTGGAACCAATTTCTAAGTAATGCTTCAGCCTCTTGAAAACCTACCAAAGATAGTTACCACTCTGCAGATGACTGGTATTAGTGACTTACTGCACATCACAAGACTGCAACTCTATCTCAGCTCAAATCCGTGCTTATTTCTGCTACAGAAAGGACAGTATCAGCCATGACAATATACAAAAAGCTGTACAAAAGAGGTCTGTATGCTAGGTGACCAGCATTGTATGTCCCGCTTATCTACAACCACAAGAGAGAATTGGGCATGTAGTCATGTAAACTGGAATCATGTAAATCAAGGAAAGTCTGTTCTGTTCACTGATGAATCCTGCTTTGCTTTACAGAGTTATTTCTAATGCATTTACACACTGAGAGAAGCAAACAAGCTATCTATGCAGGAGGTAATATCCTTGTATGAGAAGGAGTATTTTTAGATGGTGACCCAAGACCTGTATGTGCTGTCAGATGGACCTCCCAATGCTCCAAGGTATAGAGATGACATGTGGGATCCTACCGTTATTCTGCAAGCTGCTACAATTGGCAACACCTTCATTTTACAAGCAGATATACTCACCTTCATACTGCACTAATTTCTTGAAGTAGAAACTATAGTTCAGATGGAATAGTAAGCACATTCTCCAGACCTTAATCCCATTCAGGATGTATAAGATGCTCTCAGGAGGTATGTTTCTGGCCTCCAACCCTCTTCCCAAACCCTAGATAAGCTTAGAACTGCTTTACACTATCAGTGGAAATTTTAGCAAATACACGCAGCTCATTGCAACCACTATAAATGCATGAAACATCACTGTCAGATCTGTTTTGCTGTTTGGAATGATCATATTACATACTAAGTTTTTTTTTTTTAATTATTATTATTTAGTTTGTTTGTCCAAATTCAGATTTTACATTAGTGTTGATATCATAAAATATAAAAAATCTGTATAATATTTTCTTGTGTTTTTAAGTTACAAGTCGTATAATAAATATTATCACAAAGTTTCATCCAATTTGCTTGCATACTTTTTGCATTATCTCAGATTTCCATTTGCAGCTTAACTTTTGGAAATTAGTGTATGCCAAAATTTTAGATAATGAAGATATAAGAGAACAGGAAGATTTTCTCAAAGCACACAATGCACAAAATATTAATGGCATAACCCATACTCCAACAGGTATATGAACAAAAAAAAAAAAAAAAAAGAAACAAACAAATCTCAGTAAGCCAGTGCAATGCTATAAATTCAGTTTAGTACTGTATTTTTTCCCTCAACATCACTAAAGCTGTGACTTTGAAATAAGAGTTCTGGTACATCTAAATTAATTTTCCACAGATGATGCCTATCATGGTGAAATTTCACATTATTAAATATTCTACAGTACAGCACGCAATACTTAAAATTTGCTTTTATTTATTTTATTATAAAACACAGATTATGAAAAAAAAACTTTCCATCATAGAAAGGATGCCCATCATTTATTATTAATTATTACTGCTGTAATGTCCTGAGTAGTAAGAAACAAAATTAATGAAAACAGTAAAATATTTTTACATTTTATTAGTGAAGAAAAAGGAATACTTACACAGAAATGGTAACGAGATAATTTTAAACTCTTATAAGAACATATTTGTACATAAATTTCATCAAAAAATAGATGAGGTCAATACAAAATATGCTCAACTGAGGAAATTCAGTTAAACTGTCTTCAAATCTACAAATTTAGACCTTTTTTTCATTTCCTTTACCAGTTGCTCTATATGGTCTTCAAGGAATTCAATCTTATCATTTCTCTTAGCTAAAGTCTTCTGGAGTTTTATCACTTTTTCAATCAGCCTTTCCTTGTCAAGTTCAACAGGAGTCTCTAAACAAATTTTCTGAAAGAAATCAGGTATTATTTATCCAAAACGTGTTAAATGCATTGATATATGATTGCATTAATGTTAATAAATCAATGCTAATTTTACATATTACGAAAAAAAAAACCTGTATGCCACAGATATCTTGAATATTTAAATCATATCTCATCCATAGTATAAAAAATTTGATAAGAATTAAAAAATACATTAAAGAAAAATACAGAAAAGACTTGTATATCAATTAGTATTTTTTTCAGTTACATTCCAGAACTTTAAGGGGAATTGCTATGGAAGTCATGTAATGCTAGTAACTTATTTCATTATTTTCTCCGTGCAGAATTATAGTATACACTTCTTTGAATTCTAAGGAAATACAAAAAAGAAAACTCATGTCTTATTAAAATTTAAACAATGAATTATAACAACAAATGTATTCATATATTTTATTTATTATCACCTACAACATTTATACAAATTATAATTAATCTAAAAACTAATTAATCCTAATTAACCTAAAAACATTATTTAAAATTTTAACAAAATCACAGCAATCCTGCAAAAAGATCAAGAATATCTCATTACTTAATTTCACTATAAACATTCTTTCTTCAATATTACCAAAAATTTTATTATACTTGAGTAATAAATGTAAAACATATTCTCATTTAAGAAGAATAAATTTAATAAATATATGTCTTATTTTTTGGAATGTAATTTTTCTAATAGTCTTCACAACCATATACACATCCAACATTAGGTAATGTTTACTTAATGCTTGAATTAATCAGAGAAGCATTACTTCTTTACATGTAATTTAGTAGCTTTCTTAGACACAGAAATGTAAAAATGAAATTAAAAAGAGCTCTAATATATACACTTAAAAATTACTTAACTAAATTATTTAAAAATAAAATTTTAAAAATGCATTCTAGCCTTTCGTATACATGGCGAAAACCATGAAAACACCCATGCAGCCAGCCCATTTGCGGTATTCAAACCTTGAAATGAATTACCAGTGTTCAGCAAATTTACCGCTTGGCTACTGGTGGAAGATATTCATTGGCAACATGATGCATTAACAGTACATGTCAAATTTTAGCAAATACCATTACAGATATGAATAATTATACCTTGCGTCAGAAAAAAAACTGATTGATTTAATAAGTGATCTCCTTATCTCAGCTTTCCCAATATGTGTGCAAAAGAAACTAAATTACTTTTTATGTGAAAACTCTGGGTGGCTGACAGATCATTTTAAAATAATTTTCCTACCTAGATTTCAATTTTTCAACAGGAGCCCTGAAATGTTTTATTCTTCACAGAACAGTGTGTATGAGTTAAGAACAGCAGTGGCAAACTGGTGGCTTATAGCAACATAAAAATAATACTACTGTTATTCATTGTGGGCTTTCCGGTGTATACATTTTCATACTTCCTTAAAGCAACTTAAAAGTACACAGATAAACAATGCCCAGACTTCTGATATGAAGCAAAAGTTGATACTGTTGACATCTTTCTGCTTCACACAAGCATCCTAGTTAATTTATATTTTAAAAATAAAAATAGTTTACAGGAAAATTTATTACCTTACATTCGGTTTAATGTTGTTCTAGTTATATAATTACTTACAAAAGTTAATTTTCCACAAATATCAACTAACAATTTAATAAACTGTAATAGCTAATAGTAATATAATGCACACTCTAGCCTGTTTTTGTGCGGTCCTTTTCTTGTGCAGTATATGAAAATTTCAATAAAAATGGAACATAATTGATGAAGTTATCAGTAAAAAAAGGAGCCCCAATGTTGTATATCTGGCTACCAAGCTATATGCAAGTATCTAGTGAAACAACAGTCGTAGCAAAAACTGATCACTGACTACATGGTAACTGAAAAAAAGTCAACTCTAAATGACTCTGGACTCTTTTTTATAGCTACCCGTGAAGTTTTGTGCGATTTTTTATGCAGTCCCTATCCACTGCACAAAAAACAGGTTTGAGTGTACTATTATATCTATTAGTAATAATAATTAGTGTTCCTACTTAGAAAACTATGCAAGATGGAAAAAACCAAGAGCAAACGTTTCCAGTATCGCTAATTTAGTGTGAAATGATGCCCTACGTATAATTACAGTGAAATGACGTTAAGTAACTTCAGAATGTCATGTAGTTCTCCTGCTGTATGCATATGAAACAGAAAAGGGGGGAATGAAATTAGAAAAACAACACAGACATTTTGAGACAACTGGGCAGCAAAGTGTACATAAACCTGACTTCATGCATTTGGGATAATGAAGTTCATTATGCACTTCTCTGAGATAACTTTTGCGCAAAAGACCACACCACCACAAACCTTTATGAAAAAATCTTGGTTTCCATGATTTTCCAAAAATTTTTATTTGAAAGGATCAAACTGCAAAAAATCATGAAGATGTTACATTACATTTTCCTCTCAGCTTAAACATGTCTGTATAGTACCTAACACCTAGCCTCAAAAACTAAAAGCCCTCCCTACCTTTAGTTCAATGACAGTTATGGACAGTCCATCAATTCAATTTCAAAATCAAATGTAATACAAGAGCCATAAAAAATAGATTAACAGACTACCATCAAGCCTACACTAAACTAAAATTAGGTTATTTGATAGCAGGAAAGAATATTATGCAGTTCTTTTATTAACTGAACTTACGGTTCACTGATCTTCATAGTATCCATTATAATAATTTTATTCTTAACAAACATATTAGTTAACATTTCCTATGAACTTGCATCACTTTATCTATTAGCACAGGAAACTTTTATTAAAACTGATATTTCATTTTTGATTACTTAAAAATGCAAAGGTTTTGTGCTGAAATTTGTGTACAACCTCTGAATATCAACTGCTTGAAAATTAAATATACCACTCCCTTTCCATTTCATGGAAGTCAGATTTATATCTTTTTCATGATGAGCATAAATTTTACTAAATACAAGAATCAGGACGGAGGTAGGTATAAAAAGTCACATTTCATAATTTTTTTAGAGTACCAAAGCATGAATATTTCTATCATTTACAATTTTATATTTGTTAAGAGATTTTGCTACTTGCACTTGATTTACTTATGTTCTCAGAATTTAAATGATATTGTAGATTAGTTCGTAGCAATATAATTATTTATAATTTCTTTTAAACTTATTTCTATAATTAATTTTTTACTTTAAATTGCTTTTTACGAATAGAATTTTTGTTAAATTTAAACTGTAATTGGAAATATATCCCTATGACCAAGGTGGTGAAAATAAGGCCTTCGTGCCATGGCATATAACAGAATGTTTACTTAAATTTTGCCCCAGCTATGTGTGTTAATGTTTCATTTCTAGTAGATATATCACATAAAAATGTTAGTAAAATCTTTGACAGCAAAATTATTAAATTAGCAGTGTTAATTGAGTTGTGGCACTCATGCAGACTTTCACTAATTACCCTTTGAATTTTACATTCTCCCCCGAGATAAAATTACTGCCCAATTGTAACACAAGTACTATAAGATACAAATTATATAGGAATGAGCTCTTTTTGAAACTTTTTAAAATACAACATAAATATAAATCTTACAGGCTTTCTTAAGCAGCTTCTCCCAGTTCATTTCTGAAATTTACTATACTATGAAATCATAATTAATATAGTTCAACTTTCAGTCACAGTGTGTTTCTAAACATTTTTAAATTTACAAAACTATAAATTTTTAAATTTAGTTACAGATAGGTAACGTGTCTACAATATTTTGCTTTCATGGCAGTAAAATTTGAAGTTTTGTAATCTGTAATTTTATGATACTGAAAATCTAGAGAAAGGTCTACTTTCTACCAAGTTTGGTATCAAAATGCTGCGAACGCAGCACAGTTTTCAATAAAACAACACACATGTTACAAATAGTTTTTGAATCTCATTAAATTTTTAGGGCACCGAAATTTAAGAAGTAATCGGGCACACAGCTAGCTGACCATGCACCTCTAACACATTAGTTGCCTTAAAAGCTTCTATAAAGGATGTTTTAGAGCAGAGTGGTTTAGGCTTCTGATAAACATGAAAAAAAGCGCAGATATGCTTGTGCAGCTGAAGAACTCTGCCGAAAATTGATTCTTTAAAAAATTTTCATAATGTTAGTTTTACCTTTCCATAATAAATCAAAATCCAGACCTAAATTTGGTTTCATGACATCAATTATTGTACATTTTTATAGCTTAATCATTTTAATGAACTCAGCAGCAAAAGGCATATAGTGCAACTTTGCCTTTGCATTTATGCTTAACATTATTCCAAAATTTGAGAGAAATGATTTCTGCAATAATAATTTACATAAGGATACCGAAAAAATTTATCATGGCAAACTGCAACAATTTGGAATTTTGTTTATTCATTCTCTGTATTTCTCCAAAAATGACATAAATACAATTCGACAAGTAATACAACTATTTACTTGATTATCAGATGTTCCTTTGGTATTACTGAAAGTTACAGATGGAGAAACTGGTGAAAAATTCCTCCTGTTTTCATTTGCAGCCATATCAAGAGATGCAGTAGAGCTTGTTCTTGAACCCAAACTGGCAGAATCAGATCGAATACAATTGCTAGACTCATAATTTTCTAATCTTTTTTTACACTGATACAACTCACGTGAAAGTTCCTACAAGGAAAATAGACAAACTAATAAAATAGTACATTCTGAATGATTGTAAGACTAAGTACTAAAGCAGTTTTAATATAAGTAAGGAATACTTTTCCATTACTTACTTTTATTATTGAAATGCTCCATTTATTATTATAAATATTCATAACACTTTTCTTAGTTTTTAAGAAAACTTATTAAAAATTCTTAAACTTGCATTTCAACTATTTTAAAGCACCCGCTTTTGGTTTTCATTAAATTATCAAAAGTTTCACTTGATGCTCATATAGCATATGAAGCTACTATGTTATACATGAGCTAACATGAGAAATAACTATATGAATGAAAATTTTAAAATATAGTGATTAATAAATATGATTAATTAATTAATAGTATTAGTTAATCACATTTATTAAGATACAAATATGGAACCGATTACTGCAACAGGGTAGGAACATATATAGTTACTAAATTATAGATGAACTAACAAGAAAAATCATTAAATGAATGAAATTACACTCATATCCAAAATTTCAACAACAAGTTAAAAAATATAAAAAAGAAAAGTATTCACTTAAATTCCTAGAACTTTTACATATCACAGGTCATAACAAAAGACAATAACATGAGCAAATTCAAAGAAAATTGTAAATAAATAATTAAATAACAATAAATGCAAACAGGATTCTAGTACTCAAAACATTCATTTCTTTCGTGGGGTTCTGTCAGTGCAGAATATAAGACCACCACTGGAAACATGCCTGACACAGCCCATGGTTGAATAATATGGATGAATATATATAGTTTTATGTTGATTAACCCACTTATCGTTAATTTTGTCCTTATTATTACTTCTGTTTTCAACAATGCCGACGAGTAAGGAAATTAGTTAATGCATATAAGTGCAAAGTTCTTCAGTTAGAGAGAGTCTTTGGTGACAATAGCTGACCTGTTATGTTTCTCTGCAATCTGATTAATTCATTAGCTCCAGCTTCACAAGCTACATTTACTTTGTGAAATTTGCAAGATGAATCAAAGTTTATTTACGCATGTTACTTAGCAGTTCATACTTAAATTTGACCTGAAACTTCTGTTCTGCTTTTCCAGCAAGCAGCAAAGTTTAGATACGCAAGTGGCAAAACATACTTGCAGCTGAAAAGCCCCTGCATGCAACTCTTGACCAGTATAAAAACTTGTTTGCTGTTTGGGTTATTAGATTCCACTGGATTATTTAACAATGGCTAAATGCACAATGGCAATTTGCTTAATGAAAGAAGAGACTTCAGAGATGTCTAACAGAAATAGACCTGTATCTATGCTCCACAAGAGGAAAACTAAGAAAACTTCACACAACTAACCTGTTCAGTTATTGAGAAAAGAAGCAGGCAAAGAAGTCTTTTACAGCTTCTACCCTGCAGCTACTGGTGGTCACTCATTATGGCAGTTTCAAAAGAAATAATGATGACAAAAGAGAATGAATATATAAGAAATAACTTTAACTCATTTATCCTACTTTATCTTTCAGGACAGCCACTGCAGACATAAACTTTTGAGTTCACATTCAAGCATTTAATAATTTTAGTTACTTTTATCATACTGCATTTCTCTCTAGTCAATAACTTTTCATAACTTATTGTCAATAAATGTTAAGAAATAAAGTTTAAGGACTACCAAGAGATAGTATTTATAAAAAGTATCATATTATTCATCTGTGGGTGGCCCACCACCAGTCAAGTGGCTAAGCTACCATAAAAATTATAGGTACCCCGAGTTTAGCTACTGGAAGAGGAATTGGCTGCCATCATGGGGTGTCTCTTAAGTATGATGTGAGCATGTTTGGTAACACCTCTCTTTTGAGACAAAGACAGTTTTTTCCATAATTAATAAATCTTATTTGTCCTAGAGGATTCCAAGCTACCAGATGAGATGAAAGATTATTTAACAGCAACTAAGATATCATTTTAAAACATAACTCATAAGTGAACTTAATCTGATAAATGTTGATTATAAATTTAGTGATACTTTTATGATGCTGATTTTAATGAAAGGCTAATGTGACATACTACAAGATGGATAAGTAAACATTGAAAATCAACTACTTGAGAGCAGAATTAAAAATATGAATTTGTTCCACAAATAAAACTGCTCAAAACTTTTAGAAATCTTAAAAATACTAAAGAATACTAATAAAAAATTTTTACGAAAACTATTTTATTTACCTTTATACTAGTAATGTGTCTTCTTTTCAAAACTCTGTTCTCGTTCTCAGCCTCATCTAATTTTGTATTCAAACTCCCAACTGGATAATGCACATGGAATGTTAAAATTTATGCTTAGCATTTAAAAATAGCAGATGATCTTTTTAAACAATATAAAATTTTTATACCTTAAGCAAAATCAAAAATTTTAAATTTTCAACACAGCAGCACATAACTGTATAATGTTAGCAGGAAATTCCTTATTATACAAAGAAACAACTTATAACACATCAATGCACAATTTAAACATAACACAAACATATCTACAATTTTAATGGACGGAATTATTAGTTATTTATACACAATAATATTTATAATCACAAAAGAAAAACATGAAAGTAAATGCATATTACCATTTTTTGTTTGTTCAGCAAGTTTTCGAGCAAGTAGTTGTACTTCTTCTTCATGTTCTTTTCGGGTAGCTTCAAATTCCAATGTCTAACAAAATAATTATAAAAATACTTAAAATTTAAATTTATGAAGTGGCTGAAATTAATAAATAACATACCTCCCCCAAAATGTCACCCTCATACATTAACCCTTCCTTTACACAAACAATTTATCTGCCCTCAGAAGCACATTTAATAACATTCAAGGAAACTTCTTCAATGGTCAAGTTTTCAATTAATTCTGCCACCTTTTAGCCTTTTCAGTAAGAACTAAAACACAAAACATCATTCCTTAATAATAACAGGCTTGGTTTCGTATATTTGATTACGACAAACCACTCAAGGGCTATCTGCCTAAGGGGATGATAAAAATTATAATGCAAATATATTTGCAACAAGTGCACTCCCTGAAAAGTTCTGTTTCTAAAGGGATCCCAAGTTACAAATAATAACAATTTCCTAATGTGTTATTTGAAACTCACAGATAACATAGGTTGTTTTAACGCAGATGAGATACTAGATTCAAGTGACCAAACCTTTTACAATGAAATACAAAATCGCACAGAAGCTTATAAAAATGTCTACTGAAACTTATAAAAAAATAATATTTAAAAAATTTCTTAATTAATGGCATGCCTCCTTTTTATAACAAGATACAATGAATATTTAAATAATAAAGTCCATTTTATTACCGTATTAGACACATTTTTAATTTCCCTCAAAATACCCTTCTTCCTCAAGCACATTTATACCATTATTTTTTCCATTTTCTGAAGCAGTTCTAGAATTTTTCTCTATAAGTCTGCTGTGATTACTTTGATACCCTGGATTATTGATTTGGTTGACTTTCCATTGCCACTTTGACTCTGGAGAAGAGCCAATAATAACACAGTATGAGAGTGAATAAGTTGGATGAGAGCACACTACAATTTTTTTAATCTCCAAGACACTGCCATACCAGAATTAATATGCCGCACTTAGCACTGCCATAATGAAGGATAAAGCCATCTGCCTACTTTTGAAGTTTTTTTCCCATGAACAACGTTTTATAATTTCAAATAAACATAATATTCAAATATTTGTAATTATAGGGTTTACAGTAATGTTACGAAGTACAAAATAAATGTTATCCATTCTGTTAAGATTAAAAAACACACACATAATCAACATCACTAATGTTTGATCTTAATTGACACTCATTTTACACGATCAACATCATTAATGTTTGATCTTAATTGACATTCATTTTTTATAACAGAACTCAGTGATTTCCACTGACAACTCTAAGACATAGTCTCAGGACCTTAGGTAGAGATTTTGCTCTTTTCTTATGAGGGCATTTCTTAAAAAATGGAATCTTTCATGGCTTGAGCACACAGCTCCAATGAAACTGAGAAATGTTACTGCTTTTATTAGACTGTCAAAACATATAGAACAAATTTTCATTCACTTATGTTCAAATTTGGCATTAAAATGCTTTGAATGGTAACATGACAGATAACCAGTTTCTTAAAAATTTCTCTAACAGTCAACTGCTTGTTTGATCAAATCATTTTGCATACTCTTTCTCTCTCTATATATATACATATATATTCTATATATAATATATGTATGTATGGGTTTTGTTGTTGAAATTCTTGTTATAACAGGTTGTTTATCGTTAACAGGATCATCACTCAAACCACTTGTAAATCAACTGCATGGTCACTGCAAAAGATAACATTTCACAAATATACTAATAAATAATATAAAAATTTTAATATATTGTGTAGTGCTTTAGTATTTAATTTGAAGCTATATTTCATGTTTTTGCAAGAACTGTGGTTCAAGATTAATGGAACACTTTTAAATACATATTTTCTCAGTTGCAGCTCATTCGTTTGCTTTGTTGATTATAGCAAAACATGCAAGGACTGTCTGCCTAAGGGGTGGAATGCCATCAAAAAGGACTTTCTAGGAGAAAACGGCTGCGTTACATATAGGAAAAACCATCATCTACCTAAGGGAAGGGATATCTTTGTGGAGGACTTTTTAATGAAAACTGTCTTGTATCCATCAGGGTTGCCACTCAAACAGGAGAATGAAATTCCCTGACTTTTCCAGGTTTCCCAGGTGTGTTTTAAGAAAATTCCAGTTTATCCGCATAATGCAGTTTGGCTGTGCTAAGAGTTAAATTAATTATGGTACCACTTGAAAACACAAAAATTTGCCAATTAGATATGACTTATATATTATCCTCAAAGATTACTATTATAACAATAATAAGAGTTGTTTTCTCCACTGAAGAATTGAGATCAGAATCTGCTGAATGTGGATAAAAAATGTCTTTTTCCCCCCGACATTTTGCAGCTAAACAAAAGAAAGAAATCTATTTAATGATATTTTTAAATAAATTTGGGTATTTTATATTTATTTAGCTGAATACATAAGCAAAAATTATGTTCATTGAATTTCGTGAAGTTATGTGATCATACTGCTAGAATTAGTTTCAGGATTATGACAGAGAAACTTTCCTGAAATTTGATTTTGAAAGTATTATTTACTAATAATAAATAAATTTAAGGGGAAGAAGCAACATTAAATGATATGAATAATATTAAAATAATTGAAAAACTGAATTACAATAATCAACGATATTTTGGCGAATATATATTAAATGGTTAGCCTAAATTACTATTTTTTTATTTTACTGCAAAATGACAAATAAGGCATTTCTTAAAAAGAAAAAAAAAGTATTTAAAAGATTTTGCGGTAAAATCCTACTATATGCTATGGTCGTGGCACGATTTTGAAAATTGCTGCCAACACCAAAATGGCCTGTTTGCTGCTCATCATATTGTCGCCAAATCCCGTGTGTACCATACACTGAGGCTATTCTAACCTCCATGGTACCGCTATACTAGGATTAAACAGATTTTGTTTGATACAAGAATACATATTTTCTTTAGTTCAACATGCACTGCACATGCGCATGAGAGTATTTCGATTCTCGAGGTAACTGGGAACCAAAGTTACTGGAAGCTTGCTTTGCCTTTTTAAAAGACAATCTGTTTCTAGCTGCAAAAATTGGCCCTATGCCAGCTGCCCGAGTGACGCTAATGCGCGCCAAGAAAGTGATCGGCTTCCAACGTTGGTACAAAACTCGCTTTTTGGGGGGGATCGCTGTATGAATTTCCCTGACTTTTCCAGATTTAGACTAAAATATTCGAATTCCCTGACTTTTTTGGTCAATTTTCAAATTCCCTTTTTCCAGTTGTCCAGGTAGCGTGGCAACTCTGATCCATATTACATGAGGGGACAAACACCCATGCTGCCAGCTCATTTGCCTGGAATCAAATCCAGGCCAAACTATCGATAGCTAGCAACTTAACTGTTTGGCCTCTAGGAAAGGAAGGAACTAACTGTAGCTTACAACTGCCTGAGTGTACTAAGTGCCCGAAAAAATGAAAGTTGGTACACATTTTTATTAAGAATAAACATAGTGATTTCTGTAATGAAGTTGCCTGTGCTATTATTTGTCAGTCACCAAAATTTTCTTCTCTCGCTGTTACTAAACTAATACACATGGTCTGCACGAGGCTACCACACTCCACAAAAGAACTTTTGACAGAGTACACACGAAACTGGTCAAGGACAGGGCCTAGGAAGCAGCAGTAGCTATACCTCAACTGCCGGCTCTGAATATCCCTAACCACAGACGTAATGTTGCGAAGGACTGGTGGGCTGCATGCCATTTGTAAAAGTCAGGACATGAGAGGAAACGTACACTATGTCTCAGCAGCAGATAAAGGTTAATATTGGATGTAATCACTACTAAGAACTTCAATTTATATATCTAACAAATTAACAGGACATATGCCCGTTTCTAAATATAAAGCACCAAAGGAAAAATAAATTGTTTTAAAACGCGTAACAATTCTAAGTCGCCAGAATCTAAAAAATGATTCCTCAAAGAAGAGAAGTTAAACAAATTTTACAAACACCAATTTTATTTACATTTCAACTAACCAGTTGCAGATATTTTTGCTGAACATCTGAAAGTTGTTTTTTCACTTCTGACAGTTCATCTTCTAATGCTTGGGCCTAAGGAAATAGAAAGGAGTATATTACAATGGAGGAGGGGAAAAAAACCTACACATAAATGAAGAGAAATTGAATTTCCAACAAATTAACAGACACTGTTTATCCTCCATGAATATTACTACAGTTGCATAATAGCACTTTATTAAGAACAGCATAAAAATAGATTTAAAAAATAACTATATACATAAATAAAAGCTTAATGATTTTTTTGGCATAGCATTAGATACTGAAGTTGCAATATCTTTTAAAAATTAGTATAAATTAAGAGTTCCCATTCTTTTCTTGTATCAACTCCTTTCAAAAGAATGGTTAGGGAGCAGCAGTTAGCCTGTAGTTTTCTTGCTAAACTTAAAGGGACATTCACATATTGATAATATAACTGCCATTTCAGCATAACTTCTGCTGACAAATTTCAATGGTCGGCATGGCTGAATAAATAGGGGTAAATTTTGCTGTGGTTCAATAGTTTTGCTTTCTTAATTTTTTTTCTTTCGTGTTCTTGAGTTTTACTTTTTTATAATGCAATTACTGTTGGCCAAGAGCCCACGGCCCCAGGACCAGTCAACAATGGGTGTCTGTTCTCTTCACAGACGAGCCCAGGTTCACACTGGAGAGTGATTCAGGTCGTCAGCTGATCTGGAGGGGGCAGCACACCAGCTACAACAAATCCCACATTGTAGAAAGACACAGTTACAGAGGTGGTGGAATAATGGTTTGGGCTGGGATTTCTCTCGGTGGTCACACTGACCTGCATGTGTTCCACAGAGGAACTTTGATTGGTCTGAGATATCAAGACAAGATCCTTGATCAATATGGCCATCCATATGCCGCTGCTATTACACCTGAATTTCTTCTGATGGACGATAATGCGCAACTGCACTCAGCTCGGGTTGCTGAAGAATGTCTTGAGGGTCACAGTATGGAGTGGATGGAATGGCCAGCTCAATCCTCAGACCTGAATCCCATGCAGCATCTTTGGGACTACCTTTGGAGACAAGTTGCTGCTTTAAGTCCTCCTCCAAGGTCATTAGAAGAGCTTGAACAAGGATTACTCCATGTCTGGTCTTTGCTTCCCATTTCACTGACCAAGAACTTAACTGACAGCATGGAATGTTTCTGTCGCCAATGTATTACAGAATTACTATGCCTTTGAGCCATTACTTATTTGGACCCATTTTTGGATTGTTCCCACCCTATTTTTTTGTCAAAAAAAAAAAACTGTGATATACTGTTTCTCTAAGACCAGATTTCTCTACCAAGCGTGCAATTTTTGTTTTAATTCATGTTTCCACTGAACTTTAAAAACATTCCATGTCGTATTCATTAAAGAACTGTTTAATGAACATGCCCAGTTAAATTTCTTGTTTCTATGTTACTTCATTCTCAACTTAGACGCTTAACATGTTATTCCTTAACTTTTGGAGCACAGTGTATTAAAAGATAATAAAATGCAACAGGTGTTTAAAAACACACCATGAAAAAATAGCTCTTCAATGGTTGACCAACACCGACAATTGAAATTTAAGAAATAAATCAAGCATAGCATGTTTTCAGAATATAATAATTTTGATAATGTAACACCTTTTCATAAGATAAAAATTAAAATTATTATACAGGCTTTTTATGAAGAATCCAAACAGCTACAGGCTTTTTATGAAGAAAGTTCCAAACAGAAAGAATTTGCATAACTTACTAAAGTTCATCTGCAATAAGAACTGTCTCAGAAAAAATTCTCAAAATCATACGACTTTAATTGCTTATATCTAGTTATAAAAAAAATGTGACTAAGAAAATTGAATTAGGAGCATATAGAAACTGATTTTGGTAAACATAAAATTTTAATGTTAGCTTTTTCACAAACAATGCTAAATTATTATTTTCTAAAACAGCAGCTTTCAAAAATCTGCATTTGAAAACTTAACATGTAAAGTTATCACCAACAGTACTTTCATATGGTTTCCAAATATTTTATGATCAGAGATAACACAACTGATTTTAATCATATGAGTGAATTTATTTTTTCTTACATTTTCCCCTCTACGGGATCCACAGATAAATTTTCAGATATTTTTAAAGAAAGGTGTCTCATGACTAAAATTTTAATTTAAGAACTTATATCATTTGATTCGTTTCTCAAATTGAAACTATAAGTCTAAGACTGGTCATTCAAGTTGTAAGCAGTGCTATCTTTTTTTTTAAATGCTCTATTGGTATTATTTAAAATAACTGATACTGAGTTCTTGTGTATACATGTAATATTTCTGGAGCAAAGAAGAGGAATCAGCTTGCAGTCATTGTGGCTTATGGTGACGGCATAGAGATGAAGCTAACAAAACATGAACTTGGAGAATTTCCAAGCTTTATTTCTGTGTATATAAAATCACCACAATAGATATTTATCCAATCATAATGAAATCTGGTACATTTCTATGATTCAACCATAATGAAATATGATAATTTGCTTTATACACTAGTTCTTAAAGACACAGGTATTTTAGACAATTAAGCAAAGCAGTCAGATATTAGCAAGGTGGAAGCTAGCAGAATAAGAATGATGTAATTAACTGCCAGCAGTATTTATACCAAGTTTGATGTTTAAGTACAGCTAATCTATAATTAGTTAGTTAGTTAGTTAGTAGCATTACATAACGTTAGAAAGATCTCGAGTTTGGGATAACAGATGAATTTAGGGGGAGAGCAGCAAATTTTAAATGTTAATTTTGAGGTCGCCAATTATTTTTTAAAGCAGCTATTGCATTCTGTTATATCTTACACACATATATATATATATATAATGTGTGTGTAAGTGGCTACATCATGCTGATGACTATAGTAAAGAAAAGATTTTATAATCCACTGTTTTTACATAAATATACTATCACTTGTTTTTAACGTAAAAGCAAAATGTTTTGTTTCTACAGTCGAACGTCCAAAAAGTTTCGTTCTTGTTTAAAAAGTTCTGAAAAACCCTCTGGTAATGATTCAAAGCAGTGGTTTACTATATTTACTATACACTCTGTCCCCAAATGTGCTTTATTTTTGCAACCACTTGTAGAGACATTAGGTTATTTTGTAGCAAGAGACATGAAAAATTAGCAGCGCCTTCGCCGGGAATCGAACTACGGACCTCTGAAATACCTGCTCAGTGTGGTGACCATTACACCATGAAGGCATGCGAAGAAAGCGGGAGAAATACCTATATACTCCCCTTTTTAAATCTTCCCTTCGCCAAATCCTGGGTCAAATCCCTTCGCCAAATCCTGGGTGTGCAGAGTCATCATCCACAACCCTTTTAGTTCGGGCGCCAGTGTAGAGACATTAGGTTGTTACGAAGCAGGAGACATGAAAAATAAGCAAACGCCTTCGCCGGGAATCGAACCATGGACCTCTCGGTTACGCGTCGAGCATGCAGACCACTACACCACGAAGGCATGCGAAGAAGGTGGGAGAAATACCTTATATACTCCCCCTTTTAAGGGGCGACTGGGGTTTTGGGGACCCAATCGCCAAATCCCGGTGGTGGAGAATCATCATCCACCACCTTTTTAGTTCGGGCGCCAGTGTAGAGACATTAGGTTATTTTGTAGCAAGAGACATGAAAAATTAGCAGCGCCTTCGCCGGGAATCGAACCCCGGACCTCTGAAATACCGGCTCAGTGTGCTGACCATTACACTACGAAGGCATGCGAAGAAAGCGGGAGAAATACCTTATACACTCCTCACATACATCCAAGCATGTACTAAAATGTTTTAAATGACGCACAGTTTCAGGTTATATCTTTTTAAAATTAAAATTATCAACTCTGTAAAAATTTGTGTATACACTGGTCTAATTTTTATATAAGCCCCACTGTCTGTAATTGTAGCTACCAAAAGTTTATACGCACTATAAAAATATGACACAAGAAGTCAGACTTTTGTTTCCAAAATAAAAATTTTAGTAATTTTTAGAGCAGTCTGCCTTCTTTTGCTATACCTTTTACAAAACTATATGATTATGTCACTCAAAAGATTGAGAAATTGAAAAAAAAATGATTTATTAACATACTGCATGAATAACTGAAAAAGTGTCAAAAACTCTGGTTTCTAAGAATGTGAGTTTATTAAGCTAAAACATATCAACAGAAAGATTTCTTAAAAGAACTAATAATTATTATGATAAGCAATTCTGCTCATTTTTTAAAAAAAATATTTTAAGAAACAATATGGAAAACCTTAAGCCTTTAATAATCTGTTTGTCGACAGGATTTTTTTAAGGATCACTGACAATTATTTAAAAACTCATGTTTCAAAGTATTTTAGAAATGAATGGGCCTTTATGACATGTAAACTAAAATTTAATTCTTCTAATGTCATTAAAATAAAAAAGAGGGCCACTAAATAATTTAAATAATTTACAGAATATGTCTGCTGCTGACTTCAAAATGTTTACTTTAATTTCCAACAGGCACTGATCAGATTGCAATTTCACGGTTTTTGCTGTTGTCCTTTCGGTGAATTCTAATAATTCTCCTTCCCTTGCATGACATGCATCCATATCAGCTTGCAGTTCAGCATTCATTAAGCGAAGCCTTTCTACTTCTCGTAAGCTAGCAGCCAACTTTCTCTTTCTCCAAAAACAAAAAGACATACATATTTAAAATAGAAAAAGTAAACACATATAAGTTCATACAAGAAAAACGTTTTGCATGATAGTATTCATTATATATGGTGCATTCTTAAAAGTTTTTATATGGCCTTTACTTTGACAGCCATTTATCATAGGAATGTCTCCCTGTTATGAAAATGTTTTAAATGAAGCAAATATTCATATTATATTTTTTAATTTGCTTCCCCAGCCCCCAAATATTCATAAAAAAATATGAAATTTAACTTTTCACATGGTGCCTGATTGTATTTTGTGAAAGTTTCTAATCGTTCTTAAAAATAAATGTGAGTTTCATACAATAAAATGCAATCAAAACATTTACTTTGAGTTTGATACTGTTTTCAAATTGTTATTTTTTACAGACTTTTTTCAATGCTAAAAAGTTTTGCCCCCCTTTTCCTTGCAAGGACAGTTAAAAAAT
This sequence comes from Stegodyphus mimosarum, assembly GCA_000611955.2. Lineage (NCBI taxonomy): Eukaryota > Metazoa > Arthropoda > Arachnida > Araneae > Eresidae > Stegodyphus > Stegodyphus mimosarum. Next base: position 64,576 of record KK115279.1, on the reverse strand, counting down.
AAATTAGAATAACTTGAGGTACAGTGTGGTGGATCAAAAGATTGGTTGATGACCACCAGTATTAGATCAGTAAGTATCATTTTATGTAGAAGATGTAAACATTGGGATTCATTGTTAAGGCCTGAAAAATATTAATGCAAGCACTACACCCTTTTCCTTCCATATTATGGGCTTAAACACAAAGCCCAAATCAAATATCTCTCATGAATGCACAACATAAAGCTATGCAACTCATCTGTACTTGTAAACAGTAACACCGCACACTTCATGTCTGAAAACAAATTACCCAATCTGGCAAATCATGTTTCCGATTGCTTTCGCAGATGGAAAAATCCAAGTGTGGAGTCCAAGTTCCCTATAAAATTATGGATCTCACTGTATAAATAGTTTCAGCTCCATAATAAAAGGTTTATTTAATTGGCATTCAACAGGACCCTTAGTACATTTACAAACATATCTGAGAAGTGAAGCACATCATTTCTGACCAGTTTGTCAATCCATGATTTGTGTTCATTCTAAAAGATTTAACTTTTTGCTACAGAAGCATGCATTATTAAGTTTAGCTATGCCAAATTAAAAGCAAAAAACAATACAAAACAAAAAGAAAGAAAGGTTATTGGAATTTAAAATCGTTGACAAAGCCACATGCATTATCAAACATTACTAGAATACCATGCTATATACTACAGAGCACAGACATCCTCATCCTCAAAATACAACAGAAATGCGATCTACCCAGCAAGAAGTATGGTGTTTGTTGCTTACTTCTGCAAGCTTATAGGGTTAATGCTCAATCATATCTCTACAGTTGTACACTCCAATGGAAAGCATGCTAAATATAGTAGAATTCCAATAGTCAGCATACCTGAAGACCAAGGGCTGTTTGGAATAGTGAATTTAAGGATTACAGGTCATGTTTTCCTGAGTTTAGTATGTATCTTTTTCTTCTTAATTTTTACATTAAATCTAGTTTGTTTGTGAATACATAACTACAACAAATTCATACATTATCACTCGATTTAAATTTGCTGAATATAAAACCGTCATATTTAATACTTTAAATACAAAGAAAATACCAGGACACTGAGAAATCATTGCACAGACATAAACTACAGAAATCCGGGGCAACCTTAAATTTTAAAAAAGCATCCAAGAATTTCATAAAAAAAACCTGCATCTACCAATGAAATTAAGTACTTTTTAAAGCACTTAAGGAAAAAATATCAACCAATCAATAAAAAGGAAAAAAATATCAACCAATCAATAAACCATTTGCAAAAATTACAGCAATAAGGTTTTCTCCAATTTCAATCCCTACGCTAAAGCTTCTTTTACATTCTGTGTATGTGCAGTCAGATTAATAACACTAAAAAAGGTTAGAATTGAAATTTTGGATGTATTAAAAGAAAATTTCTCTGCCTTTTAGGTTACCTCTCTTTTAAATTAGAAAGGCTCTTAAAAGTACTATCTTCAAGACTAAATTGCTATTTGCTACTGAAGTAAACATGCTTGCTCTTTATGCAGAATGCACCCACATCAGTTATCAGCAACAGATTAAGAGGTTGTGGATTATCGAAATTCTGCTCCATTAGACTGGTATATCATTTTTCCCCTTGTAATTAATTATGCACAGTAGCAAAAAGTCTTATTAATTATCATGTTGTTGCAAATACTCATTAAAATAATTAATAGCACATATTATAAATTAAATACACTTTAAATCATCTTAAACTCAAGATATGTTAACAAAATGACATTTAAATAATTGAAAAATGCATTTTCTGCTTTTAAATCACACTGCTTGATAAACAATTAGACTGATTAATTTGAAAGATAATGAAGTTTTATGCTTTGCTGAATGGCAGTACTCTAAAAACTGGTTATTTGTAAGGCTGCATGAATGAAAAATACGTTTTGTGCAGAATAGCATGACGTAATAATCCAAAGTTGTAAAGATTACATCTAAGAATTTCAAAACATCCAACAAATGGGTTGGTTTATTTGATTAGGGCAAAGCATACTAGGGCTATTTGCCTAAGAGATGGGATTCCTTCATGAATAAGTTTCTATATGAAAATGGCTAGCATCCACATTTGTATAATGTGGGGAAAACAATGAAATCACCCCTGCAGCCAGCCCATTTGCCTGGAATCAAATCCAGATTTTACCACTGGGCTACTGGTGGGGTTCTAACAACAAGGAGGCTAAAATTAAACTGAATTTAATTTACAACACATTACAGACAGACAAGTTACCATGAATTTTTGCATAATTCATCATGAAGCATTACATTTACTGTATTCCTCATCAATATATCTGTCAATTAATAAATTATTATTAAAAAAATGTAATACTGACACCAAATATCTTATACCTGGTAGAAAAATTAAATCGCATCTAAAACACATCATTACATTAAACTGCATCAAAAATACATAATATTCATTTAAGCACACTGAAATTCAGAAATAGCTTTAAATACCTTTCCAACTTAATCCGCAGACTTTCCATTTCAGCCAGTCGAGCTGTGAGATCAACAACTTCTTGTTTTAAAAGATTTTGGCTATCCTTCAGTTTGCTTAAAGTTTGTTCATATTCCAATCTCTCTTTTTCTAAGCACTGAATCTAAAATTTAAGGAAAGGCCATTTTGATACTTATAAAGTCAAGTACAGAACTAATAAATTCATATATTTGTGTGCAAAATTAAGAGAATTTGCAAATTATGTCTGTTTTCAAGAAAATTACTGAACCAAAGCTATTAATTATGCCATGAAAGAATTATGCAGATATTCAGAATCGAAATAAATTAAATCAAATATGAAAGCATGCAAGTGTGTGTCAATGCAGCTGTGATTATGGAGGAGATATAAACATACAAGGGACTTTTGTCAATTTCTGCACTCACACTTCTTCCTGACATTTGCTGCATTTCTCGCAAGTGTTGGATAAATTTTATGAGGCATCAGGTAAAATGAGTAGCTATGAACATATGAACTATAGAATGAGATGAAGAATTATCAGCAGATTGAAGACAGGCCAATTGCAAGCACAGGTGACTACAGAGCTCAGTGTATTCCTCAGTGTCATCTGCAATTTTTGAAAACAGATTAAACACACTCAACCCATATCGAGAAGACTTGAACAAGGTTGATCAGGATCCACAATGACAAATGAGGATCATTATTTGGCATTTTCGGCCTAGTGACACAGGACTGCTGCAGCTTCACAGCTATCACGTGAGCTGCATACTGCCACTGAAACCCGAGTTTTACAGTATACAGTTGCCTCAAGGCTTCATGATATAGGGCAGTATGCCAAATAATCTGCTGTTTACTTCCCGCTCACTGCAGCACACAAGACGAGGCATTTAGAACGGTGCAGACAACATGTGTCTTGGACCAGACTTCAGTGGAGCACCATGCCTTTTACAGATGAGTTGAGGATACTGATTCTAAGCATACCTCTATCTAGAGAAATCCTGGAACATGATGCCATCTCTTCCTCATCAGAGAAAAAGGATAATTCCTATGGAGGAGGTTAATGGTTTGGGCAAGTATTATGCTGGAATGCAACACACCCTTGCTTGTGTTTGATACAGCCTATGAGGTATAGAAAGAACTTAGAGCCCTATGTTCAAATTTTTAGGGGCACTGTTTGTCCTGTATTCCTGTTAATGGATGGCAACACTCGTCCACATAGAGCTGAACTGATCAATTGATTACCCGGAAAGTGATGATATTCACTGCATGAATTGGCCAGCCAAATCTTCTGATCTTAACCCTATACCACACATCTGGGATGCTCTGGAGAGGGCAATTTCATCCCGCCATTCTCCTCCGAGAACCATTCGGGAGTTGAAAACTGCCTTACTCCAGAATTGGGATCAGCTGCACAGGGCTCAAATGCCTCCTGTCCAGCATGCTGTCACACTGTGTGGCCACACTAGTGGCTGTGAGAAAGGACCCCACATTAGACTCATTTTCAGTTCGATATTGTACCATGGATTTTGGCATCCCTGCACTATGAGTTCTACACACAAGAATTCTTCAACTGCCTTATGTGCAGTATGCCACCATCCTTCACAACCTGCCTGCCTGTGAGAGGACCATATCCTGTATTAGCTCATTTTCAGTTCGATACCATAACTTGGATTTTGGACATCCCAGCTTTATGAGCTTTACTGATAATCATGCATATATAAAATAAATTTTGAATGGTACATCTCTTTGTTATAAATTTATATTCATAAAATTTTTTATTAAAAATCTGTCCATTAGTTTTTTAGAAATTTCACGATGTGAAAATTCCCTTAATTTTGCATGCTAGCATATTTAAAACTCGCGACGAAATTTCATTCATTACTATGCAAGAAAAAATTTTCATATGAAAGTAATTTTTATGGAAAAAAAAGCTTTCCTTCAAATTTATACCAATAATGATATAGCTAGACTGTCAAGAATAAATAAATAAACAAAAGCACATCTCTAATTGAAGAATCCTTCATGTAGTACACTGAAGTGCCATTGAATAAGAAAAAGTTTAGTTTGGATTACTGAAATTATCACAATGCAAATGAGGGCTACCTACCTAAGAGGTGTGATGCCTTTGTGGAGGGCTTTCTAAGGAAACTTCCTCATATCCACATTACACATGGGGGAAAACATGAAAGCATCAATGCAACCAGGGGATTTTAGCCTTTGTCAAACTATCAGTATTTAGTGAATTTACTGCTCAGCTCTGGTGGGCTAGACAGTGTTAAGCAAATACATGTCACTGCTACCACATTTCTACGTAAGTGAGGATACTACGATAGAATATAAAGGGTGAACTGGTACCACATGTACAAATTTCAGAGAGGATACATTACTGAAACACAAATCGGGATCAGATAGTAATGCAGGGTATGAAATACAATTGTGACATGATAAAGCAATCGTTTACAATAAGTAAAATGTCCACTAAGGAAATTTTTTATTCAGCACTACTTGCAGAGGTAGTACAATGGAAGGTTTCACAAATACAGAATTAACTGATATGCATCTAGCACAGAGAACTGCCGACGGTGATGGAGGAACTATTGTATGCTTGTACTACGAGTGCTACCTTTGAAGCATATTGCAAACAACCAGACATTTGCACTGCTGCATCACAGATTATATGAAAGAGGTTCCTTAGATTAACATGGCGACAAATGATATGTACCAATGAAACTGAAGAGAAATCATGGTGCTTTGATGTGCAGAAGACCCTTCATGAGCAATCGCTAGTTGGTCTTTCTAAAACCACTATTTGGAGGATCCTGAATTCACACCAGTTGCACAATGATAGCTACTGCAGCCTGATAATATCTGTACAATGGTATCTACAGAGGCCACCTTGACTGGTACAGTGGTTATTACTACCACTGCCATAGCCTTGGTCCCACGTTCAAATTCAGGAGAAAACTTGGACAGTTTTTCTCCCCAATGGTGGGCACTTGCCTATAACAGCATTGGCCACTACTAAGACCAGAAGTGGTGGCCATTTTATTGTGGAGGCATCTAATAGGCGACCACTGTTACCTTCTATGAAGAGACAGACAATTTTACATCCATGCCTTCTCCAGGATTCTAACCCGGGCCCTCTGGTATCACAGTTAGGCTCCCCTAACTACAACACCATCTGGGTGGCAAGCTTGAATGTTTGGAAGTATACAGTGTCTGCAGCATGGGGGCCTTCAAAATACTTGTCTAAATCATTTCAAGAGGTTCGATGATAAATCATTTCAAGAGGTTCGATGATAGAAGAAAAGAGATGGAAGACCCTTGAATTTTGTCACCTGTGGTGTTTTCCATCAAAACTGGGATGGAGCTGTACAATAAAAGCAGTGGGACAATACATGCAAAAACTACTGCTAATCTTCAGGCCTCCAAACCATTTCTTCCTGTCCTGTCATGTACTGATAATGCATTCCCACCTGTTTGACACTTCAGTACATAACACTAAAACTTGGCATAACACTTACTACAGACTGAGATTTACCTTCTCCTTTTCAGTCAGTTATTAAGAAAACTATTATAAGATTTTATCGCAATTTACTAGGAGTACGTTATAAAAACATGGTCTTTTGCAATAGTTTCTGTTAATATGCATATGTGAATAATATACGAGATTTTCAGATATATGTGCAACAAGTATGTACTCACACCATACACATTTTTAAAAGTATTTATATAGCAATAACTTTTCCATAAATTTCTAAAAATAAATGTTAATTTACAGCTTTTTATACTTAGTATAATAGCTGCCCAGACAGTATAATGGTTAAGGGAGCTGACTGCAATAGCAAAGAGCCTGAGTTCGAATACTAGACAAGGCATGGTTGTAACTATCCATCTTTTTATAGGAGGCAAAAGGAGCCCAACTATTAGGCGCCTCCATAACAAAGTAGTTAGCAGTCAACATGAGAACAAAATTTTTACAAGTTTGTAAATGTGCACGCACATAAGGCACATTTTTTAATTAACCATTAAATTAACTTAATTATATTTAACTTTAAATCCATAAACACAAAATACATCTTTGTAAATTATATGTACACTGCTCAACATTGAAAATGCAAGAACAAGAAGGAGTGGTCAGAAATTTATACAAATTTTAGAGTAGATGCATATCACTGAGTTATGCGAATGATGTGAAATGTGCAGCTCTCCAATGCATGTGAAGTAAGATAAAAGGGAAGGAACGTGCAGAATGGGCAACATTCGTGTCGTTATTTCTGCCAGACAAATTATCGAAGAAAGTTGGTTTTTGTCCCGGAGGATACGTGTAACAGGAGAGAATGCCAGGCCGCCATCAACGAAGGCACTTCCAGCAGATAGACGATTTTACGAGGGGTATGGTGATCGGACCGAGAAGGGCGGGTTGGTCCTTACGTCAAATCGCAGCTGATACTCACATTGGATGCGAGCATGGTGCATCAGCTATTGCAAACATGGTTGGAACAAGGGAATGTGGGAAGAAGAAGGGGTGCAGGTGCAGCCAGAGTGACGTCAGCACGCGTGGATCGACGCATCCGCCGACAAGTTGTGGCAGTCCTGCAAGTCATTTGTACCGCGATTCTGCAGCATGTGCAAGATACCCTGGATGTTCCCGAGTCAACGAGAACCATTTCCCGTCAAGTAGTTGAACGTGGCCTGCACTCACGGCGTCCATTAAGAAGGTTGCCATTGACCCCACAGCATACACGCCAACATTTAGAATGGTGCTGGACTGGAGCGATGTGGATGACAGAATGGCGAAACGTCCTGTTCTTAGATAAGGCACGCTTCTGTTTATCGAGTGACAATCGCCCCATACATGTGTGGCATCAACGTGGAGACAGATCTAATCCGGCAGTAACTGTGGAATGCCCCACCGCGCGACTACGTGGCATAATGGTTTGGGGCATAAGGGGGTTAATCAATCAACACTTTCCACAACAGCCTGCATAACAAACACTCTCCAAATAATCTATTAAGTTAAACCTGTTTTTAAATTGCTATTTCATTCTTTAGCTGCACATACATTAATTATTTCACTTTTTATTTATGTGCAATTATACATATTTTCAGAAAACATGACCTAAAAAATTTGAATTAAATACTACGGGCAATTTTCATCATAAGGGAGTCAAACATTTGTTTTATTTTTTAGGATGAGCATAAATTTTTACTAAACATTAATTACTTACACCAGTGATCTCGAGGGAGAGGTATAAAAAGTCAGATTTGGGAATGTTTGCAAAACACACCTTTTTAAGTTTAAAGATGCAAAATATGAATATCTGCCTTAATTAAAACATTTTTGTAATTGGAAGTATATGTTTATAACCAAGAGTCAAAAATAAAGGCTGCGTAAGGACTTTTATGGACCTACCATATACATGAAACAATTTGCCATGATATATTCGGGATTATCGGTTTTCTCAAATAAGGAACTCCTCGATTTATTTTGTAAAAGTAGATACCAGAATGAGAGGTTTTAAAAAATAAAACTCTTGATAACTAAGTTGGGAAAGTTTCACCAATAATTTGTCTCTTAACTCTTACTCATGAAGAAATCCGAACAGCCCTGTTTTTAAGCTTGATGATTTTAAATATCTAATAAATTTTACTTTCTTGACGAAATGATAAAAGTGTTTTAGGAATTGAAATTTTCGCAATAAATTTTATATTTAAAGAAAATACATGACCCAAAAATAACTAGAAAAATATTATATAACTCAAAAACACAGCAAATTATCATGTCCTACCAGAACTTTAATATGATGAATTTGAATGCAAGCTATGAAATTCAAACTCTAATTTGCTAAAAGTCTGTACATACTGAAGTAAGTACTTAGATTGTAAGTCAGTACATCATCTATATTATATCAAACATGAAATTATTTATACCAGCATTTCTCAAACTTCTTCCAAGTGGACACCACTTCTACGAATGCCATATTACAAAGGTTTGTTTTACAGACTACCTTACCCTTTTCTACTTTGAAAGAAATTTTTTAGCACTTGTAACAATCAGCATACTTATATTTTTAACATACAATTAATTAAAATTCATTTAATTTTATATTTGTATTATGTACTTAAAAATTTATAATATTTGATTTAAAAAATCAATGCTATTAGAGTTTGGATAATCTTTACTTATTAATTAAAAATTAAATAAATATTTACTCACATTAAATGAGACGGATGAGCCAGCCACTTCTAGCACAGGTGTTCTATGTTTTAATGTATGCTGGTAAGGAGTACCACAATGGCTGAGCTTAAAGACCTTATTTTATTTCTAAGACTACAGTATGAAGTCCATTGGTAACTGGTTATAAATTTCATAATATGTCAGTCTGGGAAGAAAAAATAATAAATGTTGCCATGTGTAATTACCAAACTCAGAGACTTTTAGCTAGGGTGTAGTACATGCAGTTAATTTGAATTTTACTTTTCATCTCCCCCCTCCCCATTTCCTTTCTTTCTCTCTCTCTCTCTTTCTTTCTTTTTTTTTTTTTTGAAATCTCGGACCTGAGGTCAGGCTTCGAAGGACCACTTGTGGTTCATAGACCGCAGATTGAGAAACACTGGTTTATGCATTTAAAAATATCTAATATGAAAATAATAAAAATTTTTTAAATATAAACTAATTTGACTACATCTGATGTTAAATTATATTTTACTTTTAAAGTAAGTGAATTGTTTTCTTCCATTGTCATCCTTTGCTTTTTCTTTAAAGCTTCCAATTCATGGCGTAACAGCTGGTAAACCTGTAAAATCACAGTTAAGCATAACAGCGCATATATTTAAAACTTAGTAGATGACAAATTTTGTATTGCACAGTAGTACGCACACCATATGAATTTACTACATAATCAAAGAAAAATTCAAAATACATGATTTTTTAATATGAAATGTAAACATAACTGGTACTTGCATTTTAGTTGGCACTTGAAGATTCATTGCTAAAAATACTACTCAACAACTCTGATTCCTGCAAACATTTGGAAACTCTAGAAGCTGCTCCAGATTCTTCTACAAAGATGCATTTTTTTTTCTTTTCTTGTTAGTTTGGGGGGCTAAAGAAGGGTGGAGATTCCCTTCTTATATCAATGCTAAACTTCAGACCAAATAAATCAAGCACATAGCAACAATGCATCATTTTTCACAACCCTTTTGCCACAGAAAGCTGTTGGAGTAACATCTCTTCATCTCATGTTAACTTCTACGGCATTTCACATTTCCATGAATGCGTTATTTTGCCCAAACCTGTGAATATTCTATTTCTCACACATTGAAACTGTACATGAAGGAAGATAAACGATACAAGCATTATATGGGTAACACCAAATAAAATGCAGAATAAAATTCGGGAAATGGTCTAAGAAAAGCCATTTCCTTTCTCTTAGCCAAGTTTATATGGAGATACAGCTGTGAAAAATAACAGCCTGGTGAAAATGCCAAACAATATCTGCAGAAAATTTTTTAAAAAAAGCGTTACACTAATCTGTTTACATTAAAAACATATTTCATTGCAAAAAGATTTCAAGAGACTGTTGGTGTATCATTTTTGGGAAATGCCAGCTAATACTCAAAACAGAAATTTTACACTTCTGTCATCAGTCTGTTTATGTCATGTCTAGTGTATAGATGACATTCTTTGAAAATGTAATCTTGATTAAAAATAATTTATTAGCTGAATGGAAAAATTGAAAGCTTTTATAAAATAGATTTAATGCACCAGAATAAGCAGTATATACACTAGTGAAATCACTTATCAAAATAGAAAATACAATTTAAATGCTAATGTTTTCAGACAAATAGAACATTATGGTGTTCTGTTAAAAATGCTCTCATTTTTATATTCTATGATCCCACTTAAGAAATCAACTTCACTCCTGATTATTCATATTAATTAAAGGGGTTATAACATTTCATGATGCTAGATGGGACTTTTCCAAGCAGCAAGACTGTCATAGCATTGGTTTTTAAATGGAAAGGTTCCTAGAAAAACCAGCTCCATTCAAAGGGATGTCCCGGCTATGCAGGATATTTTGAAATCTGCTGAAAATATCTTGCTTGCAGCAGTGTCCTGCTTACACATCAATTAATCAGACAAAAGTTCTGCTTCTGAAAGATGACAGGAAATTTCCAATATGGCGATGGCTGTAGTTTGAAGTCATGCACGATAGGAAGAGAAGCTGATTTTATTAGAGAAATATGGAAAAAAAAAACATTTGTGTGCTGTGTTTTTATGATATAACTGTATAAATCTTTTAAAAATGTTTATATACTGATTAAATTTATAGTTTCTTAATCAAAAATTCGTTAAAGTGTTACAAAATATGAAATCGATAATAAAACAAATTCCCAATTTGGACTTCCAGATGCGCATATTTGCAGGAGGATTACGTTATTCAAAATTTGATGGCTCTAGGTACCATTGTTTCATCCCAATGTGAGAAACATACATACATTTATGCAGATTATTCATTATTAAATTTAATTTCTTTAAATATAACACAGGGCAATAATATTTGGTGGCAGCAATTTGAAAAGTGATACGGACATTTATAGTGAATCGATGCAAAATGAAATTAATAGTTCTTCTGAGCTAATGCTCCTTTGGGCTAAAAACTTATTTCAGGTGTCACATAAAAATTATGTTGGATTAGAAGAATTTAAATCTGCAAATGGCGAATGGGAAACTGCATTTCTGCCCCCTCCCCTATTTTAAAAGGCATTTTCTGGAACTTTGAATTTAGAAAGTTACATATGTAGCTGTCTAACATTATAAACAGTTCCCAAAGATTTTAACTAATGACATTTCTGGCAATTTTTATTAATGCAGAAGATTCTTTTTTCTTTCTTTTTTGATTTCATATGGCTAATTCATATATATATATATATATATAAACACTTTTCTCATCTGCAAACCTGTGACTGAGCAAACTGGACCCCTGAACACTACTAGACTGAAATGAATTCAAACAATCAGCAACCAAGCTCAGTGCAAGTGAATTTTTTTGTTTTTGCTCTTGTATAATGTAAATATGTGCCAGGTTCCCTAAGATATCCTTTTCCTTAGCTATATAGCCTTCCTGAACTTTAATTGATTAAACCCATTTTTTTTTTCATTAAAACCCAAATTTTTTTAGAGTCCATTAGAAAAACTACATTTCGTATATTTTTACTAAAAAGTGCCATGTGACCAAAATTATTTTACACTTTATCCGATTCATTTAGAACCATCACTTTACATATATACCTATTCACATATAGTAGAACCATCACTTTACAACCAATCATTCAAAGGATATTTAGGCAAGCAGTCTTCTTTAAATAGCTTATAGCATGGGTTCCAAAACTTTTCGACACATGGAGCTCTTTTTAGAATCAATATCTATGGCAGAGCCCCTTAGGACTACTCAATGTCTCACAACTTAAAACAGCACTTAAAAGTACTATAAGAGGAAGGGGAGATAGATGATAAAGGAATGAAGAAAGCTATTTAAATAACTATACAATACCCATTCAATAATTTTTTTAAAAAAACTATTTAAAAAAACAATTTATCATAATATTTCACAGTTCAAAAAACAAAGCATTTGTGTTATAAAAGATTATTGGTGAGAACAAAATAAAAAAAGGTATATGTAATAAACGTAGCTCCTGCAGTTTAAATATTATATTGAATTCATTTAAGATATGATTGTTCATTATTTATTATTCCTTATAGAAAAAAAATTCAGTTTTAATTTTACTAACTGTAGTGCAGCTAGACTGAACTACAGAGCACAGCAGGCCGAAATATTTCACCTCCTGATTTGCTGGTTAGTAGCAGTCTGGGGGAAAAAAAAAAAAAAAAAATAAAAAAAAAAAAAAAAAAAAAGCTCCTATTGATAGCTTTGCAAGGAAGCATAACAAATAAATACCATTAAAACTGTTAAATTGGCAGTGTAATTGTTAAAAGTGTTAAATTGGCAGTGTAATTGTTAAAAGTGTTAAATTGGCAGTCTGATTCATCCATTTATGGTACAAATTTGCATACCTGATGTGACTAGTAAGTATCTCATGCCATCAGCTAAACCACTGATTTGTTGTGCAACAGTGTTATTTGGCAAAGGGATGTTAGAAACTAAATTATTAGCACCTGTTCCATCAAGCAAATACTTGATAACTTCAACTGTACACGTTTAATAATAGCAGGGGTGGGAAAATACTTTTAATTATGGGGCAAAAGCGTCTCTTTTGGTGCATCAGATGGGCATGGCTGCGACAATCTTTTGCCGGATCCCTATTGTTGCAAGGTACAATAAAGGGCGAGAGGAAAACACTACTCAACAGTAGAATTTTTTTTTAATTTATAAATATGATAAAAACGGGATCTGTTCCTGTTGGTTATCCAATGATTAACAAGTCTTCAAATAAAAATTTAGAGGTGACATGTTTTTCTGTAAGCTCCCTTTTCTGATCAGTCATTTCAGCAATATTCATATGTCATTAATTTATAAATTAAAGCTGCTAGAAATGATAGGACTATATTCTTAGACTCACATGCATTCCAGCATATCTAATGTTCTCAACTTAGGTTGATCGCTAGTATAGTCATGTGTATTATATGTGTGTATATGTTGTAGCAATAGATACCTGCTTGTGCTGTTGATTTTGATAGTTTGCATACAAAACTGGGTAGGAAAGAGATGAAAATGTCGTTGCACAAGATTTCATACTGGGTAGATTAAGCAAATAGAAGGGCTGCTCCAGCCTGCAAGCTGGCTTTCACTCACCTTTTAATCATAATTTCTGCAATGGCATGAGCTTCACCAGCTTGAGCTATAAAGTAGCTTATTACATCAGAGATACCAGTACTTTTCTATTATATGTTTTAGCAAGGGTTATCACAGTTTCCTGTGAAGCTAAAAATCTCTTTAGATGTCCTCTCGAAAGAAATCAATGGTTTATTTTTCAATTCAGTTATTCTCAAAATTATGCCACAGTTTAGCGTAAAATATGCACTATTTGGTCAGCACGTTTCTGCAAATCACACAGAAGAAGCCGAACATCATTTGTTTCTATAAATCCCATATTCAAGCAACTTTCTTCATATTTTCGCTTTCATTAGGGGAACTTTTCCCAAACTACCCCACTTCTGACATATTCTGCAAACACTAATTGCAGTGATAAGATAGAATCAGAAAAGGTTTCTTTTCTGAAAAGCTCTTCTGACAAAACACTGAAGTGCAATGCTTCATCATTACCTCTTTTTTTCCTCATCTGGCAAAGTAATGGAGTGAGTACTTATTTTCTTGAAACTACCAATTTGAAGCTAGCGATAATTGCCTAAAAGAAAATCACACACAGCAAAATTCAAACATTTACCTACTTGAAAACCATTAAAAACAACTGCGCCAATCAATTAGATAATATTTTTACCAGAAATCTATCACAGAAGTTTTGGCTTCAAATGTATGAGAGCAAAACACAGCACTATTAATGAATAATTATAATTCCTTTAACTAAAGAGTTTCGTTTATGTTAATCTGTCCTATTTTTCTCCTGTTTTGTTTCCCCATCAGGATAAGTAAATGGCAGAAGTTTTAAGTAGCATATAGAATTTAAGATAGTAAGAGCCAATTTGTGTCCAGCAAGAGTTAGTTTGTGTCTATCTGCTGATGGGTTTCTGCTTTGTTTTCAATATTAAGCAGTAGTTCCTAAATTTAACCTACCCAGATGCTAGGTTATAGTTTAAACATTTGAATTATAAATAACTGGGGCTTATTCCCATGGCATAAAGAAGTTAATTTGTAATAGTTAATTTAATTCTGTATATCAAGCTAAAAGCATAATATATTTTCAACTATTTTTATTTATGTTGTATTCACTTATTGTTCTGATACTGTTAGTTAGAGCCTGGATGAAAATGCATTTGGCAGGCTAGAAGATTAAACTAGTATTTAGAGTTAAGCTATAATGAGCTTAACCTTATACACGTACTAACTCTGTAACTAAATCTTAGAAAATGGTCAAACGTACTTCATAATGAAACCTTACAAAATAATCAAATGCACAGACAACTTGCACACAAATTGCTAAGAAATCACAGTGTTCAATATGGAAATTCAATGTAAAATGACTTAACTAGCTAGTCTGTATTTATATGGGACTACGTTCTAAGAAATTTTAAGCAGATTTCAGAAACTCTTGAAGGGTCAAGTAAAATCCAGAAAATTCTTGAATGTGCAGTTCTAAGAAATCACTCAGATAATCAGTTTCAGGAGCACATTACAAATGCGACAATGTGCATGACTGGTCTACACCATGGAGGCAGGAAGTAAGGAGGAGAAGCCCTAACCGGTTTTTCCCATACACTACTTTGAAGCACTGGCGATCTCTTCATGATGAACAAAACATTCAGCGACTTTACCATTAAGAACAATGGGTTTTGACAGGATCGGGTGTAAGTATTTTGTAATTACGTCATAAATATAAACATAAATGTATATATTTTCTTTCTGTACAATATTTCAAGGTTCTAAGCATGTGAAAAGAATACATTTTTAAACAACATTTCATTCTGAATGAAATTAAATGCTATACTTTCCATAGAATAGTTTGCTCAGTCTGGCTTAATTGGAATGAAATATTTTCATAAGTTTTTGTTAATTACATTAGAAAAAAATTTTAAGGTAATTCGACTTTATTCGGTTAAGGATTACAAAAATTAAGACCAAAGTTTACTATATTATTAATATTAAAATTATGCATTATTTCTTTTCTATTTATACAGCTTCTTCCTAAAATACATTCTCAAATATGACATGGTTTTTCAGCTTCTGAGGCATCTTTTAAATCAAAAATCTGAGTCGATTTATAATTAATGCTCTATTCGATCCATTTCAAATTATAGCACCTTTTATTTTAATAGTGAAATACTTTCTCTGAATATTTCTGAAAGGAAACAAAAAAAGTTTTTCTTAATATTAATAATTTTGTTATATAATTTTTTTAATATTATTTAAAACTTGAAACTCAGTTATTATAAAACTGGGTTAACTGTTATTAACTGAGTTATTATAAAATGTAAGGGAATAATTCTTTTAATACTTATCAGATTTTTTTCTACTCTTAATTTCAACAATACATATTCTAAAACTCTTCTTTACTACTTCCTTAAGTACATATCTCCTAGAATTCTTTATGAAACCTTCCAGTAGGAACAATTCTTGCTTAAATAGTTTTATACACATATTTGTCAACAGAATTTCAATTAATGTTTACAATTCAATGTTATATATTTATAGTCATTATAAATTTAGATATATTTAATACCCAGATTTCTTCACAGTAACTTTCACAGAGTTTATGAAAGAATAAAACCTTCATTTTGGACACATTTATAAATAATTTAATAAATATATATGCATTTTGTTAAAGGCAGATACATGTTTTTTGCAAGCATATACATAAATACCCATACTTATTTCATATTTTTCATTTTCGGCATGTGCAAATCTTTAATTTCTGTGCATTTACTATGCATTTGGAACATAAAATAAAAGTAGCAAATACTCTATCGAGGGTATTGAAAGACGTATACAATTTTAAAGGTACTGTAAGGTATTTTTCATTCTTTAAGCATAACATTTTCCCTAAAATGTATATTTTTGTAGTTCAACAACTTAAATTTTATAAAACAAATTCATAATCAAAATTGCTGTTGTTAGTTATTGAAAAATAACCAAGATGTGATTTTTGCACAAATGTCACTAAACTATAAAAATTGCTATTATCCATCACACAATGAATATTTCTTTTATGTAGAAGTGTCCCATTTTTTTATTTACACGAAACTGTGTGTGTCGAAATACTATTAGAGCGCTGTCAAGGGAGCTTCTGAATGTAAACAACAAACACCCCATCTGGAGACCGAAGCCTCAGAGCAGCGCTTCACTCATAGTGCAGGCTTGGTCCCTCCTTCCTTTCTTACCTCCATGGTCTGCACATAGTAGTGCAAACCTCGGTCTTAATTCTCGCATACATTGAGAACTTATCTAGTGGAATTAAAACTGTTTAAAAAGTATTTTATCTGTAAGTAAAGCAAATACCAATTTTCAAATGCTTAATTATATATAAAGAAAATTTTTACATTGTGTAGTTCATAAAAAACAGAAGTTCAGCCAAGAAAAATCATTTTCTTCCCTTTTAAAGCTTTACATGCATTTTTGATTAATAGAATTAATAAAAACTATAATTTTATATATTATACACATAGAAAAGGGAAGAAATTCATATGGGAGAACATTCCTAGCTACTTTTCATCACTACTAGCACTGTATCCCAGGCACAGGTCTTCTAGAGACTGAAGAACCAACGAACCTTAAGCTTCCTTTGGCAAAATTTTAAATTACCTTTCATGTAGTTTCCTCTTGTTGGTTATAAATGCTCAATAAAAGTAAGTTAAAAGTATTTTCGTTGCATACTTTTTGACCACATCCTGAATTGTTTTATGAGATTTTTAAGAATCTCTACCGCACAGTTTCTGAGCATACTGTATTAATTGTCCAATCGATAGCAAAGCAGATGATACCGTACGAGATATGTGTATAAAACTGCATACACCATGAGTAGAATATGGAATAAAATTCCTAGCCATACTATGAGTGTATTCTCCGAGTTTGACGATGCTTTCTGAGCAACTACTTTATACAAATATTAAAATTATGTGCATTTTTAAATCAAATTAGCATTCACCTTTAGGATAAGGAGTAAAAAGGTCTTGCTATATTTCTGTCTCTAGAATTGCCAATGCTTAAATTGGTCCACGATTAATCGGCTTTATGGAATAACTTGTTTATATGAACTATGCCCTGAAGAAACATTGAATCTCCATGTCCTGAAGAACCACTGAATACCCACTTTGTAATTAAAGAACGTTTTCCAAACTTGTCTCGGCTAAATGAAATTACAGCACTTTCTTGCTCAATAATATAAATGTTCAGTGGTATAACTGTCATTGAAAAAAATTAAAATGACCTATTTCTGTGATAAATATTATCATCATGCAACTGACCAGAAAGCTAAACTAAAAGTATTCCTTATTTTTTATCCTCACTATCTATGAAGAATATTTTAAAATTCCATAGCATTCATTTTTAATTTTATTATAAATTTTATATATTTGTATTATAAATAATGCTTTGTATTATAAACAATACAAGCCCTTTTCTAGGAGACAATGCATCATATACCAGACACAAGTGAAACTGAACAGAAAGTTTCATTCAGAATGCCATTTCTAGTTAATAATTTTTTATCATACTTTGTATCTCTTAATTTCATCACTTTTTATTTATTTTCTTTTCCTACAGTTTGTGTAGCTCCTGTAAAGTGAAGGCTCAGTGGGGCACAGTTTGAGAACCTCTGTCCTATAATGTGGTTACGACAAAAAAAAAAAAAAAAAAAACTTTTGACTGATATTTATATAATAAAAATTTAGTATATGAAGTGTTTTCTTTAATTAAATAAAAGACTTGTTTCACTGCAGAAACTTCTAGTTTCACATTAAAATCCCTACCATATTGTTTCTACCCCACAAATCTAATTTAAGAAAGACACACTGTCTTTAAAAATACAGTGAATATACACTGTTTAAGGGATCTTTAATTATATCAAATAGAAAAGTTATAAATTTTTAAATACACTTCAGACAGCAATAATAAATAGGGGGAAGAAATAACCTAAACAATGTTCTACATCATTTAAAATTATGCAAATTTCCCATCAGCACATAGGAAAAATTAACTACAGTTCCATCACAACAGCAAAATTTGGATTTATATCTTATATGCCCCTAATAACGATCATCATGGGAAATATACATGCCTAATATCAGCGGCTATTTATCACGGCATACTGCCCAACATTGAAGGTTCAAATCCAGAATTCTAATTTAAACAGAAAATTAGCACGTTAATAAGCAAATAATTTCAATTTCTAAAAGTACTACAATACAGGAAGTGAATATACAAATGGATAGCGTCTTGAGGGATGGACGACCATATGTTTTCAACCATCCTTCAACTGAGGATGAGGCAGACCAATCAAGTGCCTCAAATGCATGACTAGTGTGAGATCTGAAGACCTTGTTGGCCAAGAAAGCATCTGAGCAACCACACCAGTTTCTCTGTCGATGACTGCTGCATACAGTTGGGCACCATCTTACTAGAAAACATGCAACTGTTAAAAATAGGGTAGTGCAACTGACTGGAGTAATTCACCTACGTATTTTCATGCTGTCATTCTGCCAGATACGAACCACTAACTACCAATGGTGAAGATAAAACAGTCTTCATAAACAGCAGTATAACTGGAAGCTATGTTTGACCACTTATTTAGATACTCTTCTTACAGATATTGCAGCACCCAAACCTCTACACATTCCGCATAATTTCGACAGTGATTCTTTGTGGGGTTGCTACTGTATTATGCCTTTGTATGCATCAATCCAAGCATGCTGATGTCAATCTAGATGTACTAGTACCTGTGCCATGATTCACATTCTCTTCAACCCATCTTCTCCGAATCCTTTACACAGACATAGGTATGGTGCGATTTGGTTTGGATTTATGTAATTATGGCAAAGCACATGAGCACATCTAGGTGTATTTAAGTTGTGATATGATAGAACCAACCATATTTACTGAAACGTTCATTCACCTAAAATGAGACCCTTTATGAAAACTGACTTCTGTAGCATCAGCCAGGCATCTCTTCAACTGTCCATGTCTTCTGAGACAAAATAAGTGGGGGCATTTCTCACGATGACAGACAGTATCAACTGTTAACTCATCTGACTTTCCCTTCCCTGTTACCTTACTAACATATCATGGGACAAACTTGCATTTCAGATCATTTACATAAATTGTTCAGCTGCATATTCCTTACAATTTGCATAACTACATGACCAAATTTTCATGATTGTAAATTTTCTTTGTCACATGGTATACCATTCATTCAATGATATTATTAACCCATTCAGGACCAGTGTCGCGTATACACAACAGAACGATTCCCCTCTTACCAGTCCAGCGGCACGTTTATGCAACAAGCTCTGATCAATTTCTTTGGCCCAGCGTCTCGTATACGTAACTTGAAAATGGAAAGATTTTTTTGAATTTTTAAATGCCAGTAGAACGGGGCTGAATGGTCAAGGTTTTCACATCAGTTAAGTTATATGGGTTTTGACCTTCATGTATGAGCATAAGTTTCTGATTTGTGCTTCTGATTTTGATAAACAAACTGGGAATCGCAGCTCTTTACACTTAAAAGGACCTTAAAAGTTCTTTTTACACTTAAAAGGACTTTACCTTAAAAGGTTTTAAAGGGACACCGGCTGTTTGTTTATTTTGTTAGAAATTTCGCTTTTTCATTGTCTTTGTTTTTCATTATAAGAAAGTGGAGAAATACTACCAGCTTGTTTTTTTTTTTTTTTAGGAGAATGTGAGAAAATGCTTCTAGCTGACTATAGCAAGCGTAACGTCGCCGAACTTCCGTGATCGAAAAACTCAGACCAGTTGTCCTTTTTTATATTTATTTTGAAACTTAACATAGACTATCTTGGTTAATTTAAGACTTTACAGTATTATTAAAGAAGGGGAAAGATATCAACTTTCCTGATGTGTGAAGCATCTTACTTGCTCAACGAAAAAAGCTGTCATTGTCCTGTGTGTCAATTCACGTTCTGAATTATTCCCCACACAGCAGAATTATTAAATTAGAATTTAATTACCTACAGATAATTATTGCTTAATTTTCTTTTACATTTCATATTTGTAATTTTATTTTCATGTGTATATTATTTGTTTCCATGCTTATAGTTATAATTTTAGTATTTCACATGTTTCATTTATTTCTATTAATGAGATATTCTTTATATTAATACATATTACTAATTAATATATTAAATACATAACTTCAAAAATTGAGGTTATTATATTAAAATGCTGATTTCATATGAATTTTTTCATAAAAGTAGGCTTAACTGCTGAAAATGCATGGGCCATTTCCGAGGGGGAGGGAGGTCAGTCCCCTGGCTGCACTTTGTTCTCTGTGTGCTGGTTCTTAAGGGGTTAAAAGATAACTAAAAGCAAAATTAAATTCATGAATGGCTTAGAAAAAATTATTAAAGTTTTAAGGGAGGAATAAATTGTGCATAGTTCCAAAAGAGACATAAGAATATATGAGATGAATAATGCATCATGATATTAATTAATGGCACAAGTTTTAATCAGTCTACATAGCATTCCACTGGTATCTTCCATTTGGAATTCATATTTTTAAATTTACAAGTAGAATATTCATATGTTTCTCATTCACAGTTGTATGCAAATTGAGATAGTATCTATCACAGAACCAATTTCATAAAACCAATTGAAACTTCTGGAAAAACTGCAGACTTTTTGATTGGTTCCAATTATTAGGTGGAGATACCTAACAAAGCTCTATTCCATTTGATACAGAACATCCCAAGGAATAGATTCCAAGGTTTTATATCCCTCTGACCACTGAATTCTGAAAAGAACATTTGAAATAATACATTTTCTGTGCCTCTATGCTACAAAGACACTATGGTCACAAGCGTCCTCTCCCCACCTCAAATTTGAAAGATTTCAATTGATTAATATAGTTAAAACAGCAGACACAAAAAAAATTTAACTGGGTTTTCTAAAAACTTAGTCAGAAAATAAAAATATTATGAAAACTTTACAAAAGCTGTATTACAAAAATTACAACAGGATAAATATTGTCCAATCTTTAAACACCCATACCTGTTCTTGATCTGACTTTTCTTGCTTTTGTACTTCAAGTTCAGATAATTTTTGCTTCAATTGGCTATCAAGCTTAACTGATTTGATTTCTTCAGCTTCTTGATAGCACTTTATCATTTCTTGGCAATCTTTTCGTACCTGTTCTGCTTCTTCTCTCATTTCATTAAGCCTCTGCACTGTATGTTCCAATTTTACTTGGGTTTCCTAAAATAAGAAAAATACAAGCTATAGTATGACAAACAGAAAAAATAATAAACAAATAATGCAAACCAATACAAAATAAAATTAATTACCTACATATTGCGAAAGTGTCACTCAGTCTTCAACTAAAATTACAATGCAGCATGCAAAAGTTACCTAGTCTATAAAGAGAAGCTTACATAAAACTTGATAAAGGAAGTGACTCATATTTAAGACATACAAAGAAAATGTCACCCCCCAAAATTATACAATCACCTTAATTCAATGAATAAAATCTGGAACTAAACTATCATCATGCTTAACCTTTTAGCTGACTGACAAATAATTATTTGGAAAAAATACATATAAAACAAGTATGATAACTTTTCAGGGGGGGAAATGAACTCTCTCTCTCTCTAGTTGCATTGGCTTTTCTACAAGATGCTTTATTACGTTATAATTTGCTATACATACTTTCAGCATAGAAAACATCACTAAAACATACAACAGATTAGAATGCATCACAGTCAATTAAAAATGCCGAAAATGACATCCAGACATGTTCAAATGTAACATTCATATTGTCAAAGATCCTGTGCAGTACATCCTCATTAGTCTGGATTGTTTCACTAATATTTAAGTCTTTTTAAAGAGTACAGTTTTTTTAGGGGATTAGAATAACATTTGAAGCGCTCCTACATGTTTCATATAACTTCGATTTTTCTTCTACTAAAGAAGTATGCTAACAAAAGAAAAATTGAGATCAAAATGTCCTATTCTCTGGTATAGAACAGTGTACTAGCCACTCTTCGAGTCTAATGGAGTTAAGAAAACATAATCATTAATTTTTTATCTCTCCATTAACCTAGTTACTGATTTTCAATCACGACCGAGTATTTAACAAGGCTCAAGATCATTCAAAATTATAATATTTCTATGCAAACTGGACAGAATTACGCAACTGGCTTTTAGGACAATTATCCAATGAATTGTCTTATACAGTACAAAACCTGTTAGGAAATATGACAGGTGCAATGTTTTAAAAGCAAAAACTTAAATTTTATAACAAATTTTCTCTAACTTCTTATTTTATTCTCAGTTAAATTAACTGAGTGTATAGTTTTCTGGAGGAGGGATTTTCTTTGTCTGTAATAAATATTAGTTCCTGTATCAAGTTTCACAAGGGCATTTCTTTATAGAGAACATAACTTCGCATGCTGCACTATAATTTTAGCAGAATTTTGAGTGACACAATATGTAGGTAAGTGTATTTCCTAGCATACTAAGCTAATTATTTTAATGTTTATAATTTAATGCGTTATCAAACTCTTAACTATCTAACAAGAAGGCTTATAACAACTATCAAATGAAAACTATCCTAAATAAATGAAAAACCATGATAGAATTAAAAACCAAAACAACTTTATTAAAACACACTACATTTAAATATCCAGACATAAACAAGAACTGCAGTAAGATTACCTCATGAGTACTTGAGACATTTTTTAATTTATTCTGCAGCCATTTGATTTTGGTATCCCTAGAACTGATGTCAGCATTTAATTTTTCATTCTGTTTCTGGAATTTTGCTATCTCAATCATCTGAAAGAAAATACATTTTTTTATTTGCTCAATTCCTTTAAGTCTTAAAGTTGTCCAATTATATAAGTTAAAAGCTTACACAACTCAAAAGAGATAATTGAAACATAGCATATTTGTATTACATATTTGATGTAAACAGAAGACACAAAGGCTTATGCTGCACAAAATGAGAAATTCAACCTGTTGACATAAAGCCAGCACAAGTTAAATTCTACATTTGGTACTACCACTATCAACTTCAAAGCTGCTCTTCAAAAACAATATCATATATTAATTTCAAATTAAAATAATAATATTCAATAAGTTTGAATTCTGATACACATCTCTTATCAAACTCATATATTATAAAATCACATCACCCTGCATTCTTTAACAAACACTTAAGTTTCAAGTACTTTATCATAAAATATATTTAATTTAATATAAAAGTTTTAAGCAAAGGCAAAAATATCAGGAATTTATAATGCATCCAAATGATGGTAAATAGACTTCATCTTCCAAGACTTTATAAAGATGTACAGATCTTGCCTGATATCAGAAAAAATAATGACGAATTTAGCACCCAACACCGAAGTGTTATTTTAGCAACTCGGTGAAGCATTCATCTACAAACTAAAATATCTACAACTTCTAAATCTGCCAATGGAAACTATGATGCTTTCAACTCTTATTGATAAGACTCTCAGAACTATGGTGAACTCTCCTATTGTAACTTCCTATAAAAAACAACTCTACGCTATGGGTCATCAGAAAGTTTTCAGATAGCAGGGCTTGCATTTTTATACATTCATAATGAAATTGTTAATGAGCTATCAATTCTTCAATTCCCACTGATTATTAAAAATATTTATACTTTGTATCATCATCATAGCCAGTAAAATCTAGAAACAAGATGCAGATCAGAAGGCCCCTGAGGAACAGACAAATGATGTTTTAAGATAAAATAACATGCTGAACAATGATTAAAGTCCTCCTACACACTCTTGATTCAGGAGATTATAAGCATTCTCTTCTCATTTCTTTCTTTCCATCAATTAGTTATAAAATTGCATATATTTTACAGAAATTTAACTTTTGGGTCATTTATTCTCCCATCAATAAAATTAGCCAGTTCCATACGTTTGGACCCCATTCTGGATCTAAATTCCTGGGGAATTTACGGGATTCACTGCCAATATGGTTTAATTTACATTAGCAAAATAAGACAGCCTTAAAATTTCATGTTAAAAGAACATGAAGCATATGTTACAAAAAAGGAAACACAGAAGTCCTCTGCTGCCCAGCACTGTTGGTCCTAAAATCCCTTTCCATTTTTCTAAAGCCAAAATTATTCAAAGAACATCTTCTATTGACGAATTAGACGCTTGAGAAGTGATTCACATTCAAAAAAATCTTTCTGTTCTTGTTAACGATCATAATTCCAATCCATCTTTACCTTCAGCCTTTAAGGAAATATTTTTTAGTTTTCTTGTTTCATCAACAGATGGCACCAGTAGCTTAACTCCTGTCCAGTCATTCTTATCTTATCACCATATCTTATGTCGTTTGTTTGCACTTTAGCAGCTAAGGTATATGGTTTGGTAATAAAAACCATCGAAACTAGTCCTGGAAAATTTGCAAACATAATGCTGATTTTTGTTGTTTGACTTCTAAATGGTGTTTCATTGAAATATTTGAAAAATTACAATCATTATCAAATCTTCAATACTCTAGTATTCTACAGAATTATTTCAGACTGCACTTTTATATTTTGAAATTAATTTTCAGGATAGAAAAAAATAAAGGAAAGGATTATTGCACTGTTCATACGCAATCAAGAGAAGAAAATCGGGAAGAATCATTTGAAAATCGGTAAAAATATCAGGGATTCTTCTCCAACAGATTTAAGAATCTGTTACTCAGTTACTCAAACAATAAATTGCCCAGTAGACTTAAAAAATGCTTATAGATTCTTCAGCAAGACATGATAAAAAGATCTTTCTGTTGCTGGGTGACTATACTATATATCCAAATGATATCCTGATAAAGAGTGGGTGACTATACTATACATCTAAATGATATCCTGATAAAGAGTGGGTGACTATACTACACCGCTGTGCAAAAATTAAGGACGAGACGGTTTTTTCAATATAACTTTGTGCAAAAGCTTTCCAAATCAACACATTTAATACCATAAGATCCCCAATACGTAAGGACATGAGTAATGTAAGCAACACTTACCAAAAGAGAAATCAGAGGGATAAAAAGAAGCTTTATTGAAAAAGTAGCATGGAGCGCAATGCGACTGAAGGCCGAAACATCCCTGTGATGGGTGTCCAGCAAGAAACATCCGGTCTTTAATAGGGGATATGATCTCCCCTGACTGCTAGGCAGGTTTCACATCATTTGTGCATGCTGGATATGTGGTTGTTAATGAGCTGTTGAGACACTGCTGCTCGTTAATCTTGTAGCACCAATCGCAGTTTCGGAATCGTTACTGGCGATAAGTTACGTGCTGCCACGGGTCTCCCTAGTAAGTTCCGTACATGCTTGACGGGATTTAGATCCAGAGACCTTGCCGACCAATCCATGTGTTCAATATCTTCACTCTCCAACAGCTCTTCGACAGTAACTGTGCGATGAGGTGGAGCGTTGTCGTCCATGAAGAGGAACTGAGGACCCATAGCCCTTGTGAAAAGACGCATGTAAGGAAGAAGAACCTCGTTACAATAGCAGTCCCAGGTGACGAACCTCCTTGGGAGATATGAAGGTCGGTCCGGCTACCAAGCATTATGTCTGCTCGAACGAGAACTCCGCGACCTCCAAAACAGTCCCTTTTGATGATGTTGAAGGGGTTATTGCGTGTTCCCCGCTCTGTCCAGATGTGTATGTGTCTAGAATCGCAACTCAGACTAAATCTGCTCTCATCTGTAAAGAGTACTCGTCCCCATTCATTGTCTCTCCAATTCCGGTGTTCCCGGCACCACAGAGAACGCCTTCTCCGATGGGCAGGCGTTAGAGGTACACACCGTACAGGGCGTCGTGCAAACAGACCACCACCGTGCAGTCTTCTGGCCACGGTAAAACGGGATATCGGTCTTCCAGTCGCCTGTGTTGTGTGTCTAGCGATTTCTCCTGATGTCTGCCGCCTGTTTCTTCTGGCCTGTAAGGCAATATACCGGTCATCTGCGGGTGTGGTTCCTCGTGGACGACCACTACTAAATCCCCGGATAGCTGTTCCTGTAGTTTGAAATTGTCTCCAAAGTCGCGAAATGATGCTGTGAGCAATTCCGAACTCTGCAGCCACACTTGTCACACTGCGGCCTTCCTCCAACTTCCCAATGATTCGACCTCGGGTAAAAGCATCCAGATGTTGTCTAACTGATTGATTATTTGCCATTTCTCGCTGAGGCAGCAACTCGGTGTGATTTTAACTGCTATACGGTGTGCAATCTCTTTGCCAGAAATACTGATCTTATACCGACAACATGCTTTATACTACTCAGACACTCCCCCATTACGTCTACCTGCATATCTGCGCATGTGCTACTGTACATCGCCTTACTTAATCTCCTGATTGGTCTTTGTGTCTGCTCTGCCTCTTCGTTCAGCTGATATGCTAATTTTTCGACTTCGTCCTTAATTTTTGGACACCAGTGTATACATCCAAATGATACCATGACGAAGAGCATCAAAATTGTGTTCCTATCTCCAAACACAATTTTTGCTCTTACATCTGGATCAAAGAATTAGCAAAGTTATCAAATGTCATTAAAGAAAGTCTACTGTCCAAAGGGTGATGGATGAAATCAATAAAAACAAAACTATGAGCACAACACAGGAAATCATCAAGTAGATTTATTTTACATAGTTTTATAGTATGTTCAACAATACATTGCAAGTTGCAACTGAAAAAAAAAATCAGTGTCCTCAGAAAGGCTAAGAAATGTGTTGAATACTTTTGAAATGGAATAAGAAAACTGCAGTGATTCCTTTTCGGATTATGTAAGCAATGAGGAAAATTTTTCAAACAGTAAATGAAGATAGTATGGGCATGATTACTAAAAAAGCAGAACTTAATGAAACTGAAAAATGGCATGGATTTTAATGATAACATGTTAACAACTGATCAATCAGCAAATGACTTCAGCTTCTTTGAAGATCCTAAAATTAAAAGGCAGAAATTTATAAAATGTGAAACTCAACTGAGAAATTATTAATGAAAAATGCTACACAATACTACACTAAGCAACTGTTAGGAAAGTCTCAATGACTGATGTAATACACTCATGTCCAAAATTATCTTTACATACCCAAAAATGATAATATTCAATGAAATATCGAATCAATGTGATCTGTATTTGCAGGGAATGTGTGAAAACCAAGCCTAATTAGCATTATCCAATCAAAAGTAATCAAATGGTTTGTGATATGCAAATCTAGGCGTTACGTCATCCAAGGGTGAATGAAGTGCTTTGCACAAACTGAATATTTGAGTGAATTTCTGCAACATAGCGTTTGATTTCTGTGTGTCGGGACTCAAAGCGGTTTGTTATGGCTTCGAAGTATCATTTGGAAGAATTTGTAAAGTGGCGAATTATCGGCCGTTTAGAAGCAGGGCAGTCAATCATGGAAACAGCCACATGTCTGAATATTTCAAGACAGGCAGTCTCTAAGCTATGGAAACAGTTTGAAAATGATGAAAGTGTAGTAAGGAGGCCTGACAAGGTCGGAAACGAATGACAACTGCTTCTGAAGATCGGTATCTGGCATTGACTGCCCGTCGTAACAGAAAGGCTACTGCTCGCCAGTTAAGTTCAGAGTTTGCAGCCGCCACTGGAACTCACGGCAAACAATATACAGAAGGCTTAATGGAAAAGGCCTTTATGCCAGAAAGCCAAGGGTATGTGTTTTACTGTCTTCACAGAAAAAGAGGGATCGCTTTAATTGGTGTAAAGAACATCAAAACTGGACTGAACATCAATGGTCCCATGTTCTCTTTACTGATGAGTCGCGGTTTAGTTTAACTGGTGATTCTAAACGTGTTTACATCTGGAGGGAGTCAGGAACACGAAATGATCCCTCGAACATTGTGGAACGTGACCGTTTCGGTAGTGGAGGTGTGATGGTATGGGGTGGAATAATGATCGATGGACGTACGCCCCTACACGTGTTCAGCAGCGGATCTGTGACAGGCCAGATATATCGGGATGAGGTCTTAGATCCTTATGTAAGACTTTTCAGGGGGGGCATATGGACCTGACGTTTTATTTATGGATGATAATGCCCGTCCACATCGAGCAAACCTCGTTGATGAATTCCTTGAAAGTGAAGACATTAAGCGAATACCTTGGCCACCAAACTCTCCTGACCTTAACCCGATAGAGAACTTATGGGACTACCTTGGAAGAGCAATTGCACGTATACATCCTCCTCCTAGAGATGTAAATGCTCTGAAGACGGCATTGCTGGAAGAGTGGAGATTAATTCCCCAAACTGTGGTTAACAACGTTATTTCCAGCCTTAAAACACGTTGTGATATGTGTGTACAAGTCAGGGGAGATCATATTCCATATTAAATTCGTAAGACTTAATTCTTTTTCTGAATCATTCCTTTTTTTCTTAACTCTCTTTGTCACACTTTATTACCATTTTTATTGTTTCATGCTACAATTTTATATCATATAAGGTGATCTTCAATTTTTTCTTTTGCATTTATGTGTCATCATGTTATGTATGATTCCACGAAAATTCATTAAATTATAAGTCATAGTCTCTGAGAAATCCGTGAATTTATGCATGTAAACATAATTTTGGACATGAGAGTAGTTATTTGGTTATTTGCTAAACTACAAGGAAATACATTTTTTCTTTTTGTATTTAATTTTACGGTTTAAAAATGAATTTATATTCACTTTCAATAAAGAAAAAACATAAGGATTCGAACTTTTTTAACACATGTATGAAATTTTCACTTACTGAGATCAAACTCAAATGAATGCAACTGCATTAAGCACTAAGATTCGTATGCAGAGAATCTCAAAAATATTACACACTGAATTTCACTTAATTAGAAGGTCACAGTTCCATGGTTCTGGCATTAAAAATTAATCCAATAATGTAGCCTTCAGAAAATGACAATTTTGATCACTTTACTCCTTTCAGTTAAGATATAGGAATTTAAATTTTTATATGGACCCACATGAAAAAAAGCTCCAATCAGAAAATTATTCTCAGTCATTATAGAGATCTCACAAGAAAGAAAAACTAGTTCATAACATTCATAAACTGACGCTGACAAAATTGTCAAAATTATGCCTTAAATCCAAACTTATTCAGAAAAATAGAATCATTTTATGGACCGTAAAAAACTGAATGGCAATACAAATTTTCACCTTTAGCATATTTATAAATGGTAATTTAAAACAAAGATTCTAAATTAAAGTTCATTAAACATAAAAGTTACCTTTCAGAAATTTGGATTTGAAAATTTAATAAGCCTATTATGTTCAGCAGTATTTCTATATGAAGCTCGCAAACACCAATGATATCTCGGTTATTTCGATTATAAGTATATGAATTTTCTCCCATCCTACATATGATTAATTCAGTTAGGAAAACATTTTCCTGAGACCATAGTATAAAATTTAAGTTTGACCTAATTAAAGTAACATAGCCCAAACTACTACAATCTGAAGGCCTATATTATTGATTCATCTTTTAAAATTGGAAATATGTGTCCAACATTAATCATTCGAGATATTTAATCATGCAGTTTTTTAAATGTTCTGTAAGACAGGCCTTTCTCCAAGTATTTTATTTGCAGCCCAAGTATCTATTACAAAAATTAACAAAAATTTTACTATCAGGTGGTTTAAAAATCATTCTATCATGTTTGACTGCAATACTCGTATGTAACTTCTCCATCCCCCCAAAAAAGCAAACTTGCATTCCGCACAATAGCTCCCATCATAATATAAAAGGTGCTAATGTTTTCAAAACAATAAATACAACCATACAAATAAATACAACATAAAAATACAACGATGGTTCAAAATATGTGGTTTTAGAAAGAAAAATATCTGCAAATTCTCTTCAAAGAGCTACACCATTTAATGAGGTATTCACTACACATGTGGTTACCCAATGAAAAGAAAAGGTGCTAATTAGGCAAAGTTTCAGCAATTTAGGCACCCTAGGCAATCAGTGGAGTTAGCACCTCATAATTTAAACATTTGAATGCTTCACACTAAAAAATGTTTACTTAGTTGTTGTTTGTGAAAACAACTTAGATGGTGCCCTTTAAAAACTGGTATCTTAGGCAGCTGCCCATGTTACCTATGCTTAAAAACAGCACTGAAGCTAATTCGTTGCCTAAACACCAGGCAAATAATGTATAATGCAAAACTCCATCAACCTAAGGTTATCTTATGCTGAAGTCTCCCATTACTTTTGAAGTAAAAATAAAATTATAATTCCTGAATTTGGCAAATAAAGAATCCTGATTTCTCAATACTTTCTTTAAGCTTCTACCACTCTGCTTAATCACATATTTTACTCATCATTAATATTTTTTGGGCAGATTTTCAACAATCTAACAAAATCAAATATAACAATATGTTCAAAAAGTTTCCGGATTTATTTTTTATATCTAATATATACTAAAGCAGAGGTGTCAAACTGGCAGCTTGTGATGCTTCCATAAAAATAAAATAATTATGCTTAGTATTTAATTATTTTAATTTCAGAAACTGTAATTTTCTATCCTCAAAATTCCAACTCAGCAGACAGAATTACATTATCCCTCACTTATGAATTTTGTCATTGTGTCATATCTGTCAGCACCTGAGGTTATTTATCTTTCACCATTTACCTTTAAAGGTATGCCAATAAACACAGATAAAAATTTTTATAGCAAAGAAATCTGCACCACATCAGATGAAAGAATTTCTATCATTCCATTCAAATATTTTCAGATACAGGATTCAAACAGTCAAAAAAAAATTTTCATATATATCCACCTTACAAAGCACCAGCACAACATAAATAATATCTGTCACCCAGACAGCATAGTGGTTAGGGGAGCCTACTGCAGTACTGAAGGGCCCCGGTTTGAATCAGGGAGATGGCACGGTTGTAACTTTTTGTCCCTTCATACGAAGCAATGGTGGCTGCCTATTAGGTGCTTCCACATTAAAATGCCCACCACTTCTGGCCTTAGGAGTGGTCAATACTGAATAGGCAAGTGCAAGTCATTGGATTTAAAAAAAAAAAAAAGATAACAAAACAATAAATAGAAAATACCTAAAGTTCAGAAACAAAACTTAAATTATGAATATAAATGCATCTCTTTTTTATCCATCCCACTGATAAGAGAAAGCTCATCAAATACCATCAGTATAACACAATAACAATCAGGCATATACCAAACAAAGAGTAGTGGAGGTGGTTTACTAATATGATAGCAACTGCATTATGTGGCTTCAGTTATTTTAATGACATGCGAGTCATAATTAGTGTGTAGCTTATGTGAGATGCACTTGAGTGGAAAATGCCCAGCAATTTCAGTTTGACACCTCTGTATTAAAATATATTTCAACAAAATACTTTAAACTCTACTATGCATACTTTATTTTCAATAGAAGTCACCAATTTGGAATTTTCAATACCAAGGTTTTTTATTTTCAGTAAAAGTGTTTCTCTTTCTTTATTTACGTCTTTTAGCTTTTTCTCTAAATCCTGTTGAATTTTCTTCTCCTTTAGAACTTCTTTTTCACTATTGGCATAGCGAATAACAATTGCCTCCTTTTCTTTTCGCAAAGTGTTACATTCTTTGGAAAGCTGTAAACAAAATTATAATAATTTTAAATTCTAAAATTTTACAGCAACTTTTTACAGAAAGAAATATTTGACATCTTATTATTTTTTTCAGGGCAATAAAATAAATATTAAAAAAATATTAGGTTTTAAAGAAAGTTTCCAGCCATAGCAAATATTGTCTGCGCAAAGAGTTTGCATTGGGATGTTTAATCATATTTTGTCAAATGATGTTTGGCCTTTGAAAGAAAGAGACTTGCTTTAGAACACTAAGTTGTGAAATTTGTCAAAAAATAGCAATATCATTCAGTACAAAGTGTCTGAAATGGAACTGTCAGTCTACCAGATTAGAACCATCATTTACTTCCAGTTCTGTTACAAAAAGTCAGCTACAGAATGTCACTAAATCATGTGTGCTGCTTTAGGTACTAATGTTGTATCATATGACACTCTGAAGGTTTGGCACCGAAAAGTTCAAAAACAAGGATGATGACATTCAAGAAGCAAAGCACTCTGCCTTCATGGTGTAGTGATCAGCATGCTCGACATGTAACCGAGAGGTCCGTGGTTTGATTCCTGTCGAAGCTGTCGCTCATTTTTCATCACTCCTGCTTCTGAAGTAACCTAATGTCTTTACACTGGTGCCCGAACGGTGGTGGATGATGATTCTCCACCACCAGGATTTGGCGACCACAAAACCCCAGTCGCCCTTTAAAAGGGGGAGTATATAAGATATTTCTCCCGCTTTCTTCACATACCTTCATGGTGTAGCGGTCAGCATGCTCAATGCGTAACTGAGAGGTCCGTGGTTCAATTCCCGTTGAAGGTGTTGCTCACTTTTCACATCTCCTGCTTTAAAAATCCTAATGACTCTACAACATGTCAGAACTTGTGGAAGAAGATCACTATGCAACCGCTCAAGAGCTTGCTAAGGAGTTACACATTACTTCCATGTCCATTAGTTGCGGTATGCATAGCATAAACTTGATGTACACGTTCAGTAGCGGAGTGCTGCATCAGCTGACTCCTGGAGAAAAAGATAGACGTGTTCAAACCTGCAGTAATCTGCTGAAATATCGATGCAGGAACAAAATTCTGGACTAGATCGTCATTTGTGATGAAAAGTGGATTTACTTCAAGGGAGTTGGTCTGCAGCCGGCGAGCCCATCAGTAGCATTGCAAAGTGCAATTTGACTGATAGAAAGATCATGCTTTGTATCTGGTGGGATTGCCGTGGTATTATCCAAAAAAATATCTGGAAAAAGGCAAAACCCTGAACAGTTAGGTGTACAGTGAGATGCTAGTCCATGTTGACGCTACTATCAAGGAAAAATGTTGAAGTGAGTTCCGGCGCAAAAAGGTAATGTTCCATCAAGGTAATGAAAGATCACATGTATCTGCATTCATCAGCTGGATTCTGAATGACTTGAATGGGATCTTGTGCCATACCCACCACATAGCTCCTTTGGACTTCCACCTTTTTTCACACCTGCAGCTACATCTTGCTAGTGCTATCCTCCATTGTGCACAGGATACCCGAAATGAAGTTGATTTGTTTTTGGACTTGCGGCCACCAAGTTTCTGGGCCAAAGGCTTTGAAAAACTACCAAAACATTAGCATAAATTCATAGATTTGGGTGGTGATTATTACCTGCACTAAAAGTACTGCTTTCATGTCCCCTCCCCCCCGTTTTACTAAAAACGTTTTACGGCAGAAAACTTTTGTTACAACCAGATATTTAAATGTGTGTGAATTTTTGCATTATTTACGATGTACTATTTGCCACCCAGACAATATAGTGGTTAGGAGTGTCGACTGTGAAATCGATGGGCTCGTGTTCGATTCCCAGAGAAGGCACAGGTGTCAACTGTCTGTCCCCTCATAAGAGTTTTTGTTGGTGGTCTATTAGGTGCCTACATGATAAAATGATGACCACTTTTGGCCTTAGTAGTTGTGAAAGCCCAAAAATGGCTAGTGTCCATCATAAAAAAATAAAATATGTACTACTTAAATTATCAGTCCAAATTAACGGCAGAAGTGGATTTATTCTGTCCAATCAAGCACACCACATAAAAGATTTATATTTTTTTTAAAAAGGGAATAAAACTAATCAATTTACAATCATTCGATAAATCAGGAAACCTATAATTAAAATGCTTCAAAAATATTTTTACTTATTTAATTCTTACTAATCTTCTCATAAAAACTTTATACAATTAAACTAGAATGGATATGGTTTTTCTTCAATTAGTTTTCTATAGTTATACTATTACACTGCAATATACTATTTTATAAGTAAGTTATGATTTTTAATACGCATTACTAATAATTTAACTCAAGGCATCTTCATTTCATTATTAAAAACCTAATTCTAAGATTATTCATCTATAAATCTTAGCAGAAACATTTCAGAGAACTGCAAGGCATTCAAAAAGTCACAATTGCAATTATCACTGCATGTCAGGCTGCACTTGCTTCTACAGAACGCGTTGAAATTTGTCCATATCAACATCCAGACATGTCTGCATACCATTTTGGTTTACTGGTTAAGATTTTCCTCAGGTTATATAACATGACTGCTGGCCATGATTGCTCCTAAAATGCATGTAAATAATCTGTGGAAGTTACATATTATCTGATCGACTGTGAAAGGTGGCTACCATTAAATCAGGAAAATTGGCAGATGTTTTTTCTGTGGAATTCTGAAGGAATTGACTTCTCTTTATTGAATAAATGATCAGTATTCAACCTGCTTGTTTTATGCTTCAAGGCTTTTGTTGATTTTTATTATTTTGTTAGGTCTTCCAATTTAATCAAAAGCTCTGTTTAGAATGCTATGAGTAAAACATCTACGACTGTTTTATCGGCCATATTCAGCTAACCGTACTGTGTCCATTAATGCACACTCTTTTGATGGTAAGATATCATACATTTGAAAATAATCCACACCTTGCTGCTCTGTACAAGGTAGATCATAAATTTTAATATTTTTTTTTCAAAATCTAAGAAAATATGTAACAGTCACAATTATTTTATAGCCTTGTTCATAAAAACAAAACATGGCTTACTGAGAATCAGTCAGGGTTACATAAACCAAAACCAGAGATATTATGAGTGTGTTGTCGCATCACGCTCATCCATAATTGTCACTAAATTATGCTCCTTGGTGGCAGCTTCACGGCCAATGGGATAGTACGAAAGTACCTAACCCAAAGAAATTATGCAATTTTCCTTCTGCTATAATTATTTTCATCAGCATTTCTAACTTCAGCAAACAGTGGCTTTTTAAATACCCTACACTTCCCCCTCTCCGTCTGTATATATGTACAAGTACAGCATGCAAAAGTAAGCAGTTACTAACCTTTTCAATATTACCTAAAAATTCAGCTCTAATTTCAGACTCATATTTTTTGAATGCAATTTCTTGACTATTTAACTTCATTTTCAACTCTGATATTTCTCTTTGTAGATCAGAATTCTTACCTTCTAACATTTTAAGTTCACATCTTGGAACATAAGGTCTATAAGAGAATGCATTCAGTAACATTAAAAAATTTAAATAACATTAAAAAATATTTTTCTCAAGTCTTTCAGCATAAATGATATGAGGTACAAAAAGCACAGAAGCAACAACTAAGCAAGAATTCACTTCAATATATAAAATTTAATTCTACAACGAAATCAGACAACTATCAAATAATGACAATATTGCTTCAGAGCCAACAAAAGTACATAATAACTATACATTCATAACAGCATATTTAAAAAAAAACTTATTTTCTAGCAAAATTTCTGTTCAGCTACCATCAAAGAAAGTGGTTTCTTTGATTTTGCATAAACTCTACATTATTATAGATGACCTTACAGTGAACCTATAAATGAAGTGAAAGCACATCACTCTCAAAAATAAGTAAGAAAATTTGGAACTGGAGCTCTAAGTTACTTTTATATTGCACAAGTTCTTTTAGTAGTAGAATTCACAGATAAGCTTGCACTAAGATACTATTGATGTATAGCAAATTTAAATCTCACAAATACCAAGTTCAAATCTTGATGTCCATTGCATATTTCTTTTCTCACATTAATTAATATTTTAAAATTTTGTTTTAAATTATTCATAAGAAGCATTTTAAGATAATAATATGAAAGCTGAACTAACTTTTAGAGTGTTTTCAGGCAAATTACTAATAAAAAAATTCTACAAAAATTTTAAGAGTATTATTTACCCTTCTCAGTCACTGCAGTTTCATTTCTCCATTAACTTAAGTACATAAAAATATCTCAGAGATAGACAGTGCTTACTGACTGCAGGAAATAGACCAAGAGACATTGCATCAACATTCTGTCATTCTGATATACACTCACGTTTGTGAAAATTGCAACACCAAGAAGGAATCGTCATAATTGAATGCAATTTAATACACAGTTGAGTGGTAGTGGTACAAATAAATGATTAAATGTTCAAAGCAAACAAACAAGAACAAGAGATCAGAATCAGTATTTTGTGTGGCCACCACGCGCCGCAGTGCTGCTA
>KK115279.1:12578-25869 GCA_000611955.2 Stegodyphus mimosarum | reverse complement strand
GAAACCAGATGGATAGAATGTAAATAAGAACTCTAATATATCTATAAATATTATACATTTTAATAAAAAAGATTTATTTTACAGTTTAATATGAACAATGAAGTGCTTGGTTTTTGAATGAATATATAACTATATTTGCATGTAAGAATGAATAATTAATATATATATTATTTGACAACTTTTTTTCTCCTGCCTTTGTTCTCTTTTCAATTAGCTATAATTTATAACATTATTGCTAAATTCCTCTTTTACATTCTTTAAAACTGCTCACAGTTTGCTAGACACTACCTTAACTTCATCACAATTATTAATGCCTCACAATTTTTTTTACTTTTTCAAAAACACTCTTTTCACAATGCACTACACCTTTCTCAATTGTTGAATTTAAAATTATTTTGGTATTAAACACCATTACTTATTCCATTCGGTGAACTAAACACCACTTTTTCCCTATGTTAAACTGCTGCTTCACTTGCACTTAACATTAGGGCAAATATTTTTGGATTTATTTCATAATACATAAAATTTGATGTTTTTTCCATTTACAATTATTTATTTTTATTATTCCATTTTTAATGTTCTAACAGAGGTTTTTTTCTAATTATTTTCATTAATATTAATCAAGAAATTTGTTGTTTTAAATTTCTCTTTTACCTATATTAATTACTTAGCATATTTTAGGCTTAGCTACTAAACAAGTGAAATATATTTTTTCATTCCTAAACTTTTGTGGCTCTAATGTTACAGATTTTAAGAACTAACTCCTCTTTTTATTTTTATCTTATGTTTTTTGAATCAAATTTCCATTTATTACTTTTCACATGCTGGACTGCTTCTGTTTTACGTATTTTTTTTCGGGAGGGGGGGGAACTACTTAAATTGAAAATTATTATTAATAGATTTCTATGCCTTTTTACTTGTTTATGGTTTTGATGCTCAGCTTAAATTGAAAATTACTATTAAAAGATTTCTATGCTTTTTTGCTCGTTTATGGTTTTGATACTTCATTTTTTATTTATTTATTTATTTTGTGTGTTTAACTTGGCCTGTGGGGTTTCAAAATCTACATATGTTTTTATTTTTGCATATGTTAAATTGTTTGTATTTGCAGATTTTTTTGGAGGACCCTGTCTATTCCAAATAATATTTTTATGCTTGTTTTAATTTGTTTATGTTTTTGATGCTTAAATTTGCAATTGTTTGCACTGCTTATTTCAGCATGCAGGGATTGGACAAATCAAGACACAGATTACTTTTTTTTTTTTTGAGATTATTTTTAGTTTGAATTTTGTGTCTTAAAGACACAAAGTCTGGTTCAGAAACAGACTGATTTATTTACGTCCTTCATTGCACCAACCTTTGATGATGACGCCGTGAAAGATGTAAATTTATTTCATTTTTGGATTAGGTATGTTTTTGTTTTTCTTGTGACTGTGCTCCTGATATTGCATATGTTTATTCTGAAGTGAATATGGGACGAATTTTAAATCTATTATTTTTTAATTTATTTTAAATTATTACCACCAACTGTTGCTGTTTTCAACATGCAACTGGATTAGGTTCTGAACTGCTTTTTGCTCTGTATTTTTTTATTATATATGCATATATATACAGGGTGATTCAGAATTCACCGTCAGTATTTGGTAGGGAATAGGAAAAGAAGGAGATTTCGCATAGGAAAGCATGGGGGCAGACGAACGCATGGTGGTGTAGAGGGCGCTGTGTGTACACAACTCCCACACATAAGCACAGTTGTTTGACGTGTGCAGTTAGTTGTCATTCGACTAGGTGACTTTGCAGAAGTAACATGAATAGGTGTACATAAATGAACTTGCAGATATGCATGTAACTTACAGTGTGGCAGGAGGAAGATGTCTTCCAGGCAGACAATTGTATGCAGTTTGCTTCCCCAACCGTCGTGTGCTACAGCATCAAATGTTTTTATGTATTCATCCACAACTGTGTGAAACAGGATCGTTTAATGGATAGATCGCAGTGGACTGGTTTCTTAGCCACCACTTTCACTGGATTTACGTCCAATCAATTTCTTTGTATGGGGTGTTATGAGAAACATGGTGTACGAGACCCCTGTTGAAGTGTTATGTACTTTGCAGCATGCATATCGTTGCTGCTGCAAACATCTGAGAAATGCCAGGCATATTCCAGAACGTCCGGATGTCCATGCAACGCCGTCGTGAGTTATGCATTCTAGCACGTGGTCGGCAGTTTTAAGTCTTACAGCTTGCAAGTCTGTAAAAGCAATACGCAGAAATGTTACATATAAGATAATAAATATTTTTTTTTCCTTACCACTTCATTCTTATGTATTCTTTCCATCATTGAACTGAGGTCATTTTGTCCTACTACATGGCATATGTGCCCATGCATTCCTACGTGAAATTGCCTTCTTTTCCTATTCCCTACCTTCCCACCAAATACTGATTATGAATTCTGAATCACCCTATCTGAAATAATAATAATAGTAAAATAAACCAAGGAAAAGTTTTAAATTAAAATTTTTATTACCACTCATAAACATTTATGTGTAACTATACATGTATACAAAAACAAATCATGATATATTGATGGTATTTGTTCATAAAAGTTAAATTTTAAGTGATTTGATAACATTAATGTTTTTCTTGATTGTAAAAGACTGAGTTAATATATCTGGGATCAGTAGAAAATGTTATGATTTTGGAGAATGTGGTAGTGCTTGCTATGATAAAATTTTTTTTAATAAAGTTTTTTTTTATGCATTAATTGTGAATGTTTCTTTTTGAAGCAGATGTTGCTTAGACAACATAACTTTTAGAAATCATCAACATATATGATTCAGAAATGCATAAAAGATCTGTTTAATTTTCATTTTCTTCAGAAAGACTTACACTAGGTCTCCAGATTCTAAATTGAAATCCTCCTTTACATCCTTTTCTGGTGAGCTTTCCTCATCGCTGTATGTGCTTATAACCAGTTCAGAATAGCTAAGGTTATTTGCACTCTCTGAATCTGTTTTT
Organism: Stegodyphus mimosarum; assembly: GCA_000611955.2. Lineage (NCBI taxonomy): Eukaryota > Metazoa > Arthropoda > Arachnida > Araneae > Eresidae > Stegodyphus > Stegodyphus mimosarum. The sequence goes on along the minus strand of KK115279.1, from coordinate 22,852 downwards.
AATTTGGCTGAAACATCATTAGAATTAACTGAACTCTGTCCATTAGATAACTGAGTATTTTCATTACAACATGAATGGAAAGATTTGACACATGTTTCTTCAGAGTTAGTATTTGGCAGATTACTGATTACATGAAGGGACTCATCTTGACATCTGACAGTTTGCAGAGATGTCGAATGTATGGAATTGATCTGTTCTGAGAATGGTGAATTACATGACTGATCATTAAAATTTAAAACTTTAAATTCATTATCACAAGCAAGAACTTTTCCTGTATCCTCATTGTCAGTAACAGACTCTACTATGGAATGATAAACAGTTTCACAATTAATATTGCTTTCATTGGCATTTTCATTCACATCTTTCAAATCAGCCATCACTTGATATAGGATTCATAATCAAAAGCTGCATGAAAATGATGAAGGAATAAAAGTAATTTTACCAGTCCTAACACTCATATTTACACTAATGCAGGTGTTTTTCAGTTCCATTTTTGCAGATTAATACAACAGGAAGCATTATGAGTGTTCATATATTTTAAAGTTTTCATTTCAAAAACTTTTGCCCTGTTCCTGAAAAAGAAATAATACTAATAACAGCAATATTTTATCATATTTTTTAAATTTCTTAGTGATAAACATAACACATAAAACTGAAATAAAAATTATGCAAAAAAGAGCAGATGCAGGATTTTAATTGCACATGATCTAAATAATTTTAATTACTATCATAAATTTTATTTTCAAATCAAAACAAATGGAAATAAAGTAAAACCATTAGTAACATATTTCCCATTTTGTAATACAGAATAACTGTATTAGTAGAAAGAAAAAAAAATGCTGACAATTTCAGTCATAAGAGGGATAATCCCGATTTGAGAAATAATTTTTTCCTTGACTAAACTTATTTTATAATTTGCAGGCTTTAGCACCAAAATTTAAAGAATTTTTTTGTTAAGAAAAAAAAAAAAAAAAAAAAAAAAAAAAAGTAGCTTCAGTTCATACTTTTAATTGCTTTCATAATTTTTTCCTCTTTTAATGCCTTTTGTAAACAACCCCCACCCCACACACAAACTTCAATTTAAAGCAAATTTGTATTGAGAAATACAAAGAAACATTATTATTACTTTGATATGACAATTAACTCATTTGCATTAAATGCGATTCTGAAAACACATTATAGTAGAAAATTGTAAGCTGAAAATAGAAAGGATAGGAAAGTACCTTACACGTGTTAATACCAGAGAGACAGTTTTCATTTTGTCACATTTTTCAGTAATCTTCTAGAATCATTGATCTATAAATCTTGCCTTCAAATCCTTCTAAACTTTTATAGCTACAATGTCTAAAATCCTAAAGAAAAATTACCTCTACCAATTCTGCAACAGCAAAAAACCAGAAATACTTTTTTTTTGGGGGGGGAGAGGTAAAAAATCTAAAATTTATTTTATAAGAGAAAACTGATACATATTCTGAGACATTTATATGGGAAAAACTCTTACCATGAAAAAATTAAAAAGAAGACATTTTTATCAATTACATAGCTATTTTGCTTTTGCAAGAACTGTTTTGTAAATTGTGCTTTATAACATTATACAGTACAAAGTTCAAGGTCCGGACGTCCAATATCCGGAATGGTCTAAAATCCAGTGTATGCTTTACGCATGCACATTTGATTTTTTCCTCCTATAACAAAACACATGGAGAGCCCTGATTCTTAATTTCACTTAGGCACTAAATAAAATACCTCATTCTTGAAGAGGCAATCATTTTAGTATAAATTTGTGAGATCGATAATTTGGCTCAGTAGCTGCGTATCTGCTTGGCATATATCTCAAACCGAAACATTCTACATACGAGGGTCAGTCAAAAAGTTAGTTGCACTGCTTAAGAAAACAAAACAGGATAGAAATTTTACAATAACTTTATTTGTATCTTAAAGTTGCATTCAAAATCTACTTTTCAACGTAATTGCCTCCATTATTTAAGCATTTGTCTAGGCGTGGTACAAGTTTTTCGATGCCTTCTGCAAAGAAATCACGTCCAATATCCGATAACCATTGTTGGGCTGTAGCTTTCACTTCGGCATCCGAATGGTACCATCTCTTTGAAAGTTCTTGTTTCAAGGGACCAAACACGTGGAAGTCAGGAGGTGAAAGTTCTGGGCTATAAGGAGAGTGGTTCCACACTTCCCACCTAAACTTTTTCAGAAGTTCGCACGTTTGTTTTGCTGCATGCGGTCTTGCATTGTCATGCAGGAGCACAATGCCTTTCGACAGTTTACCTGGCCGTCGATTTTCAAGTGATTTCCGCAATCGTTTTAGTGTTTCACAATAAGAAGATGCATTAATTGTGGCACCCTTCGGCATGAACTCTGTATGCACCACGCCTTCTCTATCGAAAAACAGCGTCATCATCACCTTTCCTGCAGATGGAACAGTTCGACACTTTTTTCGTGTCGGGGAACTGCAATGTTTCCATTCGAGCGAGCTGCGTTTCGTTTCAGGTGAGAAGTGGTGAATCCAAGTTTCATCTCCAGTCACAATTTTGTCCAAAAAGTCATTTCCTTCCGTTTGGTAACGTTGCAGAAATGCAAATGCACTTTCAAAACGCTTTCCTTTATGTTCCTCCGTCAATAGACGTGGCACCCATCGAGCACAAACTTTACGAAATTCAAGGTGATCGGCGATAATTTTGTGCACACTTCCATGAGAAATATCCAGTTCATTTGAGATTTTGTTTATCGTGATGCGTCTGTTTGCAAGAATGCATTCATTCACGCGAGCAGCGATTTCCGAATTTGTTGCAGTTGCTGGTCTTCCCTCTCGCTCAGCGTCGTCAATATCTGTACGTCCATTCTCAAACATGTTGCACCATTTCGCGATAGCTTGGCATGACATTGCATTTTTACTATACACTTCATGCAACTGCCCATAAATTTCAGTGCAGTTGCAGCTTTTTGCCCACAAAAAACGAATCACTGCATGCATTTTCAATTTGGACGCTATTTGCAGCCGTCGAGACATGTTTGAGATTGATTATCAGAAAAACTAAACTTGCCTCATGGAAGCCGCTACGTCACACGATACAGGTGCATGTCTGAAGTGTTGCCACAAAGTTTCATCAAAATAGCCTCTGACAGAAAATTTTTACGAAGGAGTGCAACTAACTTTCTGACTGACCTACGTGGATACATCATTGATTTTACACTACTGGTATTTTATACCTCCGATGCCAACCTGGTAAATTATTATTTATTATATTTTGCTTTCATCACCGCATGTTTATCAACATATGACAACTTGAGTAATGACTCATGCAGCGTTGTCTAAACTTTTTTTCCCCCATTAGCAATTGAATAACAGAGAGTATGACAACCTTTCATGCTGACAATACACATTTAAGTTAAATGCACTAAGAAATGCTGACGAAAAATTTAACAAAAATTAATTTTCATACGCTAAAAACAGATTTTGTTAATGAAGCTCATAGGCCAAAAGATTACATTTAGTGCTATTAGAATTAAGAATAACTGATATGTTATTCACATAAACCCAGAACCGGTGTCTGAGCTCATTTGGCCACAGAATAAGAGAATACAAAATTTTTGGAATTTGCAGAAGCACCCAGTGACAAAATTTTTATAATTTAGGAAAAGCGCTGGGATCCAAAGTTTATGGGTGGAAAAAATTTAGAACTTAGGGAAGCGTTTTGTAGCAGAATTTAGGAACCACAGACGCATCGGGTGGTATCTAGCGCAGGCCCTCCATTAGCCTTAAGTATATGTGGGAGTTTATTTATTCAGGACTCAGATTAGCCTTAAGCATGTGCAAGAAATAGATGTTATGTTATAATAAATAACTAAAATAATACAATTCAAGCTTAATTCACTATGCGATAGAAGCAAGACAAAAATGTAGTGGAACAACTTGTGTTTCATCGCCAATAATGTATAGCGTACACTATTAAGCTAAGCTAAAATTATACTTTACTGATTTTAAGGAATTTCAGTTAATATAGCAGATTGCGCTGATGCTTAATCTTCTAATTTGATCCAGCTGATTATTTTTTGCACACTGTTAATATTACAGCAATTTTATGAAAATTAAAGCTTGAACTTTCGATTATGTCAAAAACAGCTTCTAATTCTGGAGCTGCAAAAGGATTTGCAAAGTGAAAACATGCTTCGATGTCTGGTAAACAAAAAGTGATATTTTAGCATAAAATTTGCTGTGAGGAGGAGCATCGAAGATCATGGGAGGATGCGTTTGCAGATACTTTAAAAAAATGCTAGGGATAATTTATGGCTAGCTACCATATTTCATGGTGAGGATGATGAAGATGATAACCACAAATTTGAAAGTTTTCGGATATCGCAAACCAAAGGTCAAATTTTCTAATATAGATTTTATGACAGAGAAATCCGTATTCTAAATTCTGAAAATACCGCTACCGATAGTAAAGAAAGTGACACAGAGGTTATTGAAAATGAAAAAATTTTGATTGACAATTTAGTCAGAATTCTTGATAACAATTACAGGACTCGTACAGTGGAACTTTGTAACTGAACAAGAAATTATGTATGTTTATAGAATTAAAGAGAAAGTATTAATACAAAAAATGAAGCAACTTACATTAAAAGAAATGTTTAATAAAGTAAACAGATAAATATTAAGCTTTTTTTGTTTTGTAAGTTTTGACACCCTTTAGATCATAAATGATTATTTCATAAATCACAATTTCATATTTTTAATTTTATAAATTCTGGATGCCATGTTACTAGATTTAAATTGATGATCTAATATCCAGAAAAATCCCAAATCCGGAATTGCTGAAGTCCCGATGAGTCAGGATCTCGGACTTTGTACTGTACGTTGTTTATTTTTCAGATTCAAATAATAAATTGTATAATAAGTGGCCAAAATGAAACTTTATAATATGACAGCAAAAAAATAAAAACCTTTTATTTTAACATTATTTTTTAAATTTCAACATATTATCATTATTTTAGTGAAATTTATCAAAGTCACAATCTTTAAAAAAATCATTGAAAAACGCCCAAATCTCGGAATTAAAAATTTTCTATAGAAATTGACCTTAAAATCACCAAAATGTTGATAAGTCCCTAAATTTAGAACTGTTTAATAAAGGAATTCACATCCCCAAAAGCAAAAAGTTGTTTAAGAGCTCTTCATTAGAAAAAATTGAATAATTCTGAAATGCTTATGTTTCACTTTTTGCTCAGAAACTCGAGTATCCCACCGTTTATATTAGAAATAGGAAAAAATTATAACCCATGAACCCATTCAAAAGATAACCATATTTATCAGTGAATCGCCTAAAATATTCCTCCAAAATGTTAATTCACACTCAAAATGGCAGTCACAAAAACAGACAGAAATTTCAGATGATTAAAATTAAGGACCTTCTGCCTATTTTGGCCAAAATTAAGGACTTTTAAGGACCATATGAACCATGGCCAATTATTCCAGTAGAGGTTTAAACAAATGGATCTTTCTTTAGTTCGATAATAAACAGAGACAAATTACAGATATAGTATAAACTTATTGTTTATCATAATATTTCACATTACATTGCTACTTTTTGTCTATTTTCAAAGTCATGTATTGTGGCTTTTTTTTTTATGCCTGGATCTTGTAACTTTGAAAATATTCCACTTCCTGCTATCTGAAATATGAATAATTTTACCAAAATGTGAAGAAAAAACAGAATTTCTTCACAAAAATTAAATTGGTTTATTGAGAATTAATCAAATTTACATTAAACCAAAATGAACTTTTTATGATTGTTACATTGTTGAGACATCACACTTATCCATTATTGGCTCCAAATCACATTTTTTGGCAACAAGATATGTGTGCTAATAGTATAACAAGCTCTTTAATGGGTTAAAAATCTCTCAATTACTAAAAATTTTAGGGGAAATATTTTCTTTAAATTCTAAAATATTGCAGTTACTTGAACTATTCAGTTAGTTCAATACCAGATAATTGGCTTCTTCTGAACAATTTATTTCTGTACTCTTATAAGGAAACAAACAGCTCATGGAGTTATTTGAAGGTCCACACCTTTTACTAGTATTATTACAGTCATCATTTTGTAAACCGCTTTTTGCTGTTAATTTGAATTTGTTGAGGCTTTTTTTTTTTAGTAGCATGACTGTTTTTATCCAGTGATCATATTTGTTGCTACTTTATATCTTTAATGGTTACACATAACATTCTAATGAATTGAAGGTTAAACTATGAACCTGAAATAAAGTCATCAAAGAAAATCTACTACTTCTCAAGTTCTTGTCCATAACTGCCAGTTAAAACAAGCTGTCTATCAGCCTGCAGTGCTTAAAGATTGCAACCATAGCTGGAACTTCAGTATTGTGGCAAACTGCATATAAAAGAGTTAACCTAAGGAAATTCATTATGCAAGTCAGTCAATAGTTTGTTTTTCACCATCCTCAAAATAAGCGATACAGCTAAACAAGTCCTGTGTCTGCCTGCAGATTTTGAAATGGAAGTTTTACAACCCTATATAATGGCTCTTGGAGATGCAGAAGAGAGAGGACGGGACACCTGGCATTTATCAGAGGTAAGCAGGTTATGGCTTTCATTTTCAGATTATTCAGCATTTATTGAAGAATTTAAGAATTTAGGTTAAGTCACATGGCCACACAAGGGCTAAATGGTGATACATTGGCTACTTTTTTGGAAACAGAAGATGCATGAAACATACCGCAAAGCCAGAATATAAAACAGAGAACATAAAATATAAAACAAATATAAATAACTATAAATATACAGAAAGTACACACAAAGCATATATAAAACATAAATCATAAAATACATATAAAACACTCTATATGAGATAGATACACAATACATGACCACATATCAAATGCGAAAGAAATACTGCATAGCAAAAATACATTTAATTCTGTGTGTTTTTTTTATCAAAAAAATGCAAATATTTTTCATAAAATGAGGATTAAATTCTTAATCCAGAGAGCTGTACAACATACAATAAACATATAACACTCATTACTTAGTTGTACAGATACAACAGATAATATTTTGAACTATTAAAATAATGAAACATATAAATATTTTTATTCACTTAAAGTTTACCATCATCTGAAAACAAAAAAACAAGATTTTGATTGCATTTGATATCTGATCAGATTAAAAGCTATTTCTAAATTTTTTATGCAGTTTCCCAAAGCCATAAATGAATATATATTCAGAAGCCTGTTAAAACTAAATCTCAATCTCTTACAAAGCTTTAAAAAATAAACAAATATCAAAGTACTGTCAAAGTGGGAAAGAAACATGACAATGTAAAGTAAAATCAAAGTATTGTAATTTTAATTTCAAGTTAATACCAACCCAAGCAAGTAAAAATGCTTAGCAGTATGAAATTATTATGGGGATAACTTTGGGCCAAAAATGATTATTGACTCAAATTCACAGCTTAATTTAATATATTTAATGTACTTGACAAAAATTAACATAGTTAAATTGCATTTCTAAAGAAACTATTTTGCAATAAAAATGAAGAACTAGACTGTAAATATTAATAGCAACTGTATTAGTTAAAGCATATTTTTTACTTCTTGATTTCCATTTTAAGTTACCTGTAACTCATATTGTCAATGAAATAATCGCAGAAAAACTGCAGTAAATTATTTTGATAAGCAGTTATTCTTGTGTAGCACTTTACAACTAAAAACACGTAACGTTACTGATGCAACTGACGGCACAATTATTTTGACAAATAGTAACTTTGCTTTGCGTTAGAAATTAAAAATATTATTACTCAAGAATCTTGGATGTTCTAAATCAAATACCTAAAAGTCAATCTAAATCGAATATCTAAAAGTGAAGACAGGAAAGAAACTAACAAAAATATTTTAATCTTTAAAAATTTTCCTACAATAAAAGCTGGTAAATAAAAAATCTTTAGCCCAAAAATCATATAAAAGTTACAAAGGTGATGCTCCGCAAATAATACTTAACGAGAGTTAACTTTTGTTAAACTTATTTACAGTAAGTATTGTGTTCTATAAACATAAAATTAATTTACCAGCTCAATGAAATTACACTTTCAAATTTCCGACATTACTTGATATAATTAAAATACTAAACAACAACAAGTGATCAGCAACTCAAACATATTTCATGGTAAACTATTTTCAAATAAGAATTACAAATACTGATGAACACTGTCATAATCAAATAAAATGTAAATATAATTTCCTTTTACATACCCTGACAAGGCACTTAATACATAAACTCTCGCGATAATTTCAGACAAAAATTGAAACTGACAATATATTACATACTTTCATATATTACTTTAATATATCACATATTTTCTTTGCACCGAATGAGAAAGCTGTTTGTAAATCCCTTTACACATATACTCCTCAGACAGACAGACAAAGTAGACAGATGTCTTATTTTGCACCCGCTAAGTCTTTCTGCCCGCACGGCGAAAAATCAAGCTTAGGAGAGAAGCCAGAGAGCAATTTCTCATTTCCGAAGAAAAGACTTCGTTTATATATACGAGTTTGAAAGGCCAGATAACAATGATGGAACTAAAGAGAAAAAGTCCATATTAAATTCCTTTTAGAGATGTAGGTAAAGAAATTTTAAAATATGTAAATAAATATTTTAAGAGCCTACTTTAAACTGAGAGAGGAACAGAAAAGTAGAAAATAGCCCACTGGTGCATATACACTGCTCGACATTGCAAATGCAACACCAAGAAGAAGTGGTCAGATATTTATGCAAAGTTTAGAGTAGACGCACGTCACTAAGTGGTGCCAATGATGTGAAATGCGCAGCTCTCCGACACACGTGAAATAAGATATAAGGGAAGGAACGTGCAGAATGGGCAATATTCGTGTCGTTATTTCTGCTAGACAAATTATCGAAGAAAGTTGGTTTTTGTCCCGGAGGATACGTGTAATAGAAGAGAATGCCAGGCCGCCGTCAACGAAGGCACTTCCAGCAGATAGACGATTTTACGAGGGGTATGGTGATAGGACTGAGAAGGACAGGTTGGTCCTTACGCCAAATCGCAGCTGATACGCACATGGATGCGAGCACGGCATCAGCTATGGCGAACATGGTTGGAACAAGGGAATGTGGGAAGAGTGAGGGATGCAGGTGCAGCCAGAGTGACGTCAGCACGCGTGGATCGACGCATTCGCCGACAAGCTGTGACGGTCCCGCATATCACTTGTACCACGATTCCGCAGCATGTGCAAGATACCCTGGATGTTCCCGTATCGATGAGAACCATTTTCCGTCGATTGGTTGAACGTGGCCTGCACTCACGGCTTCCGTTAAGAAGGTTGCCATTGACCCCACAGCATAGACGCCAACGTTTAGAATGGAGCCGGACAGGAGCTATGTGGATGACAGAATGGCGAAACGTCCTGTTCTCAGATGAGGCACGCTTCTGATTGTCTAGTGACAGTCGCCGCATACGTGTGTGGCGTCAACGTGGAGACAGATGTAATCCGGCAGTAACTGTGGAACTCCCCACCGCGCGACAACATTGCATAATGGTTTGGGGCGCTAATGCCTACGATTCCAGGTCACCTCTAGTTCGTATTCAGGGCCCTATGACGGCCCAACGATACTTGGATGAAATACTGCAGCCGGTGGCAATCCCCTACCTTCAGGGGCTGCCTAATGCAATTTGTCAGCAGGATAACGCCCGATCACACAGTGCTCGCATCTGCCAACATGCTCTGCAAGGTATACAGATGCTTCCCTGGCCACCGTATACTCCTGACATGTCACCAATCGAACATGTGTGGGATGTGATTGGACGTCGTTTGCCTGCCTCGTTCAGAAGACAAACTGTGGCAAATGGTTGAAAGGAAATGGAGAGCCATCCCTCAGGACACCATCTGCACTCTTACTGACTCTATGCCTAGACGAGTTTCTTCGTGCATCGCTGTCCACGGTGGTCCTACATCCTACTGAGCCTCAAGCATATAACTAGTATTTAAATGCATAAACGGTACTCATAACATAATTATGTATCTATTATGTTTTTATTGCAATCAAGTATTCAGGTATATAACTAGCATTTAAATGTATAAACGGCATTTATAACATAATTATGTATCTACTATAAAAACGCACGTATATACTCAAATAACGCAACCCCAAATAATGAATGTAAATAGGTCTAATGTATGTCTTACCGTAATCAAGCTGTCAAATACATATCTAGTATTCATGT
>KK115279.1:1493-12519 GCA_000611955.2 Stegodyphus mimosarum | reverse complement strand
TATTATTATTGTTATCAAGCTGTCAAGTGCATATCTAATGTATTACTATTGTTATCAAGCTGTCAAGTACATATCTAATGTATTCATGTAACTTTACCAGGTATCCAATGTATTAATGTATTTTATTGATGGATCATATTTCATGCACTTAAGAATATTATTACTATTGTTATTGTTATTAGTATCAGTATGATTATTATTAATATTAATATTAGCATTTGACATTTTATTATTATTTGTTTTATATATGTGTATTATTCTGTATGTATATGTATTATTATTAGTATATGTCGATGTATCTAAGAATTATGTCAACGTGCGCCCAAGAGTTTCACCAACGCATTCTACAGCTAATATATTTTAACAGCTTATATATTATATTCACGCAGCTAATGTATTCATGAAACATCATCCAAGTCCGTGTTCGTTCATGCAACTTCACAGAGAAGCAAATGCATTCGCGAGGCAAGTCTCCTGGGACTCGATAGCTGCCGGTTCAAGATAATGGAGGGCGTGGGACATATACCTGCTTACCTTTGTTAGACATCAGGTGTCCCCGTCCTCCATCACCTATCACCTATCCTACTGAGCCGACGCCGTTCTCGCTCTGTATTCTGACTATCCTTTTGAAATAAAGATCACTTATTGCTGCTTGCTGTCTCTGTCTTTTTTCCAAATTTCATCACTTTCTGACCACTCCTTCTTGGTATTGAATTTTCAATGTCGAGCAGTGTATAAATGAAAGCAATGAATTGAGCTGATTCTGAGTATCCTCAAAGTGTATAATGTCTCCCAAGTGTGTGTAGTAAGCATGTGTTGTATTTTATAATGTGTTGAAGATGCTGACTAATAGGGAAGATGAAACAAGATTAAATTTGAGAAAGTAAAGTTACTATTGAAAAGTACGAGCACTCTTGTTCAAATGATGCTATCAGAGGGGAAATGAAGCTGAAAAACCACTGATCAGGAATGTTACGCAGTGTAATCAAGTGTAATTAAGCTAGTTATAGACGTCGCCAAGGTAAAAAATAAGATAATAATAAGAAAGAAAATAGAAATAATAAACATATATATTATTTACTTAAGAAATAACATATATAAATCAGTATAATAGGTAAAAATAAAATAATATAATAGGTAAATATGTAATCGAAGCACTGAATCAGAGTCTACCAGAGCAACAGAAAATATTGCTACCAAAAGTGAGTTGATACAATACATCGTGGAATAAATTTGTGTTTAGAAATGGCCACGTCTGGAAGTTACTGCTTTATGCATCCATCTGTCGAACTGCACATCGAAAATACTACACACGCACACACACACAATATATATATATATAATTAAATAGATAGAAGACATTTTCTTAAAAGATTACAAGAACGAAGTTTAGAAACTAATAGACGAAATGCGCATTTGCTACAGGTTCGCAAAAAATGAAAATGTTTTAAGAAAAAGGTAAAAGTGGAGTTTAAATGCATGTTTACAGTTTCTTTCCTATGAAGGTCCTAACCATTTTGTATCTCGAAGTATCACGTTTGGGTGCGACTTTCTTCGAGATACAAAATGGTTAGGACCTATATAAATTGATATAATATGTAAAAATAAAACAATATAATAGGTAAATATAGATATATATGAGTATAATAGATTCTCTAGTAGAACTCAGGCAGTTGAATCCGTAATGAACAGCGAGAATTGTACAGCTGTTGAAACTCCCGTCCACAATGAATAAGGAATTTGGCAGTCGAGGCAGATTTAATTCAACTTTTATTTCAGCAAACATGTTGCTGCCACAAACAAGTTGGTACATTATTATTTTTTTTCGTAAAGTGTTGCCATTGCTCGCTTTTAAACCGTTGAGTTTGTCTGTCAAAAATTCGTTAATGTTTTATAATATATGAAACAGATAATAAAACAAATTCCAAATTTGGGCTTCCAGATGCCTATATTCTGGTGGAAAGGTACGTTATTCAAAACTGGATGGCTCTAGGTACTGTTGTTTTATCACATTTGGAAAAATATACATGCAATTTATGCAGATTCTCAATTATTTAAATTCTTTAAATATAATACAGGGAGATAACATTTGGTGGCAACAATTTGAAAAGTGACACAGCCGTTTATAATGAATCACGTAAAATCGCAAAACGAAAACAATAGTCCTTCAGGGACAAAGCCCATTTGGACTAAAAAAGGGGAGGATAGTTCTATATTCATCAGTGGAGTGATGTCCGTACACCTGGGTACCTGGGCCGAAGGCCCTACCCCATGTAGAATATGTTGTGGTGTTCCTAACAGTGACGTAAAATAACCGAATGGAATTCATAAAAAGTAACAAATGACTATAATGTAGTGGGGTGATTAGAATTTACTTGAGCATTAATAACTAATTTAAAGTGTAAATGTGCCTAAAATTAGTGAAGCTGTTCGAGCCGGTAACTTAGATAGCTGAAACTAAGAGGGTAAATTGGACAAAGGTAATATGCAAATCAAATCAAGCTCATAATCCGAGTAACTCATGCAACAGACAAGCACAATACACAAGCAGAGATGCTACAAAAGGAGTAAATAATAATTGACAGGGTATATAAGTAATAACAATTCGTAAATCAAAAGAAAGTAAACATACAACATGTACAAGCAGTAGAATGTGACAAGATTACATGATCCAAGTGTTGAGAATAGCAAGCGGACGATACATGTTATTAAGATCGTTAAAGTCATAATCGGCAATTTTAATTGCCGGGTTAGAGATAGCACTTTGCCTCTCATAAATTTTTTTGGCAATTTTATAATAGTGGGTTCTTAATAGCTCGACCCCTAACTCATCATGTAAATAAGAATTCCTAACGTACCACTCAGCGCCAAAAAATCAGTTCTATATCTCTCGTTCTGCTTGGCCAATTGACGAAATTCAAATTGTGTTTTTCATGTCTCAAAAGCGCGACTTAGGATCTATACTAAATTTATATATAGCATTGTTCTACACACGTATTTTGACACAAAATCGGAACATTTTCTGAAATGACATGCCATTTTTTTCATATATCGATTCTACGATTCAAATTATGCCTAAATATTAAATTTTGCAAAATATGGTGCGAATTTTACGGAGAAATTCAAAAATTTATTTTGGCAGATTTTTTTTTCCATTTGCGCCAAGAATAATTCAGTTAGCGAACTTCTTAATTTATAGCAACCTACTTTCCTTTCCTTCTTACTTCCTTGTACGAAGTAAGAAGGAAGTATTTTAATCGCGAAAAAAATCGGGTCTAATATTTCTATGAAAATATCTATTTTTGACAGCTATAAAATGTAATTTAACGATGTTTTTGAGTGACATTCGTATGTAAGAAGAGAATAAAGGGCTCTTTTGCCAAAAAAAAATTATAGATCTGATTTAAAATGGAATCTGAAGAGATTGTTTCGTGGCGTCTGGGCGTACGTACGCATGTATGTATGTATCTCGCATAACTTAAAAACGAGTAGCCTCAGAACGTTGAAATTTTATATATAGGACTGCTATAACATGTAGATAAGCACCTCCTATTTTGGTTGCAATCGGCCGCACCAAAAGCATATAAATTTATGTATATATATATATATATTATTCTATTATTAACAAGTAAGAATGCAAACGCTATAGCACACCCGAAACCCTCTGAATCCTATTCGAAGAAGCACGTTAGTGCCAAAGTTACAGAATAAACACAATTAAAACTTCAAAATTCACAAGAAAATATCCAAAAGAAAATATGTAACTAAAAAAAATGCCATGAAAATTGTATTTTTTTGGCAAAATGGGAAAAAGCAGAAGTTGTAAGAAATACAAGGTACATTATGAACAAAATGGCAATATTCCATTGAGAGTTGCATAGAGGTCTCGTCAAGGAAAAAGCACTCTGCTACTTCCATAGAAATATTACCTCCACACTTTTAAACTGACGACCGATTGAGACAAAAACGCGTAAAATAATTGAATGAACTGAAAAATATACTAAATAGTTCAATACAAATCGAAATCGTCTCAATTGGGCTCCCCTTTTCCCTACGCTTGGAAGAAAATTAGTACTAAAATTAACGATTTTTAAATTAGAAAAAATAGAGGATACTAGGTAACAAATATTGTTAAAACGCCTCATGACTTCTGAAAAAGTTATTTAAAATGTAATGAAAACTAAATTTAAAATAGTATTTGAGAAGGAATGAAACCATAAAACGTTAATTGTAATTTATAGTTAATTTCTGAAACACTATTAGTCCTATCTCACAACAGAAAAAATCATAAAATGGGGGCTCTCTTGCTCAAAGTAACAAAGCTGTTAAATTTGAAGAAAATTAAAAAGGATGTTATTTTAACATATAAAACCGTCGTAGAAAAAATCGTACACGTGAGTGTAGAAAACATTTCTGAAAGAAGACATAAAAAGAAAGACTCACCTTCCTGAAGTCGGGCCGAAAACTAGCGTGCTGTATTGACGTGAAAGCATTGCTATTCTACGGGGCTGCAAGTTTAGCCAAGAAATCTTTGAAATTCCAAACCTACAGGGGGAGGTGACGTAGTTATGAGCCTAAGACGTACGGGACGAATGAAAAAGTTACCCGTGGCCGGGGGGTGTCAACTTGTAAAGCAGGGTGTTAAAACATGGCATCAGACTGGGGAAAACTAAGAGCTTGGTGTTAATGTTTCAAGATGGCTAAAAAACGTTTATTAAGCTAATAATTTGGCCAAAAGATTGGGAAAAAAGAAATCAGAATTTAAAAGTCATTTCTTCAGGAGAGAGGGCTGTCATGCCACTGCGAAAAAAAGGAATTAGCCCATTTTTTTAGTAATAGTTAGACATTGGCCCAAAAGATCACTGTTTAAAAAGAATGTAATGCTACTGAGATCTTATGTTCAATGAGACAGAGAATTATTTTACATTTGTACATTAAATCATACAAATTAGCCATCAACTATTTACCTTCTAGTAAAAGATTTAAGTAAACGTATCATTATCCTAACTATATGATTTAAGAATAAAAGGGTAAATGCTAGCTTTTTTGAGTGCAGTTTGGATTATTTTGTTTGGTATCTGATTTTCATGGAGTATTTTAATTAAGTAGAGTAAATCTTCTTTAAAATTTTCCGAATTGTTACAAATTCTTTTAATTCTGACTATTTGTGAATGAATAGTATTGATTATTATTTTTTTCAAAATATTAGAGTACCAATTAGTAAGTTTTAAATAGAAAAAGTAAATTCGCGACGCTTGTCAAAGATTTTAATATGTTTAAAGTTATTAATTTGTAAGTCTAAGTAAACACTTTCGTCTTGTTGGCAATTAGTGACATTCAGTTTTAGGCTGGAAGGATAAATTTTGGTATTATTTAGTTTTCCAAAATTATTAAAGGCAATAATGTCATCAACATATCAAAAAATGTACTTAAAATACTGGTATTCATTATTGTTAAGTGAGCGTAGGAAATTAAATTCTCGTGAGAAGAGGAAAAATCCACAAATGGAGCTTGAACTGTTTCCTCCCATCGGAACTCCCTGTACTTGTTTAAAAATAGTATCATTAAATAAAATATAATTATTAAAAAGGATGCTTTTAAGATACAAGGTCCAATTGTCCATAGTAAATCCACTCGGTTACTCGGGTGAGTGGGGTCAGTTTTTTATTCTTATATATTGGTAAATTGTGCATTTTTTGCTTTAAAATGATTGAATTTTGTTGCTCTTATCTTCCGGTTAGTGAATTTATGCCTTTAGTAAATCTGCATGAAAGATTTTTTAGAATTGTCAACAATTTAAAAGTTGTCTAAGGACGGCTAAGCCTAATCATTTTTCTCATGGCGGACATATTTATTTACATTTGAAACTTAGGAGCAAATTGGATTTGTTGCCAATCTAGAGAAACTAAGCTCCGCAACAACTAAGATAACGCTTTCTTGCATTATTGCGAATTAAATCATGCTTAATCCACTCCGGAATTTATTCGAGGAAATAAGTGTTTAATATTTACTTCGTAATTTTTAATATTGATATTTTGAGTTTTTATGTATTTTTGCCTTGTCGCCAAGTGATAACCGAACTAACTGAATGAGAAATATTAAATCGTCTGTGAAAAACTGTTTCTTTTTTTTTGTTTAATTTCTTTTACACATCGTTTTAAATTTATTATAGTATTTGAATAGAACATGTAGCAACGATTAGGTAATTCTCCAGATGATATACATAATTTTTGTGCTTTCGATGTTGAACTGTCTGTTGAACTGTCTTTAAGTTTCTCTTTGCTTTTGGTTCAAGCAAATTGGTCCGAAAGCAAATACGTTGGTTTTGCGAAGTTTTTTCCGCTCTGGTGAGGACTTTGTGAGGACCTGAATATGACTGGCACAGCGGTGGCTTTACTTGATCGATATGTAAGTGTACATGTGTATACGATTTTAAACTTACAAACTTGCTTAATACTTATCTTGACAATAAGCAGATGTCACTGTTGGGTTTAGTTGCTGGAAGTGATGAATCGAATGTCATACGGAGATCGCAGTCGTTATGTATGTCGTTATAATATCACAAGGCAGTCCGAGAGTTGTGCCGTAACCAGTTCTCCGCAAGAGGTCTGAAAATCTTCCTTGATGGCTGTACGAGTACCGCGTATAACAGCGATGAATATTTTAATCCAGTTACTAGTCTCATAAGTCCATATGGATTTTAAATGTCGATGAAAGCGTTCAACAGTGCCATTTGACACTGGATGGTAGGCCGTCGTTGTTAGTCTGTTTGTACCCAAAATGCGTGTAACTCTGCAAACATTTTGGGTGTCATTTTAGAACCTTGATCTGCTGTTATAATAGATGGGCAGCCGAATCGAGACATCCATGTGTTGAAAATAGGTTTGCAAATAGTTTCCGCTTTCATATCGGGGATAGGAATGGTTTCGGGCCATGTGCAAAATCTGCCTATTAAAGTCAAAAGGTATATGTTACCTTCTGATGCCGGTAACGGACTAACAATGTCCATATGGATGTCTGAAAAGCGTACATCAGGAAGAGAAATTACCCAATTGTGGTTTACTGTACTTCTGTGTTTCGATCTCTGGCAAGATTCACAGGGTTTCACCCAATTTTAATATGACGCTTTATATCGGGCCATATATAACGAGGCAGATGATTGAAGATGAGTCTGCGAAAGGAATTCGGAACAAGAGGACGAGAAACGTCTGTAGAGATGTGACAAAAAATATTACCATCAGAGAACTGACAGCGTTTGAATTCCAGCTTCAAAGGTGAAATACTGATTTTGAGAAGGTTTTATACCTATGAATCACGTCGTTGAGTTTCGGAAAGTTTTTGAAAATCCAAAAATGGATTTTTTTTTATGGAATCATTTTCTGTAAAGAGAGTTAGCAATGATGTTTTTAGAACAATCTACATGTCTAATTTCAATAGAATACTGGGAATTGTCGAGGTGAACATTTGTAGGAGTTCTCTTTAAATGCGTATATTAAAGGCTTCTGATCTGTACAAATTTGAAAATCCCTGCCCTCTAACATGTGTCAGAATTCCTTAATCGTAGAATAAATTGAAAGTAATTCCCTGTCGTACGCGGACCATTTGTATTCGCTTTTATTGAGTTTCATAGGAAAATCTGCTATTTTCTCCCATATTTCGTGAGGCAACTGCACAAGAGTGCTGCCGATTGCAACGTCTGAAGAATTTACCCAATTGCTTACCTGGGCTCCAGGAACAGGGTGTCTGTAAAGAGTAGCCTTAGAAATGGCAGTAGTGAAGGCTTGTTCGGCATTTTCGTTCCAATTTAATAGCGCGGAAAAATTCTGAACACGAGGACAAGATTTATTTTCATTGCTATGTCTTTCTAACACTTTTATTAAAGGAGAAAGAATATATGCTGCTTTCGGTATGAAACATCTGTAAAGGTTAAAAATGCCTAGAAATCGGCGAAGCTGAGTATGGGCGGTTGGTTTCGCGAAATCTAAAATGTATTTGGCTTTGTCAGGAAGAGGGTCAGTTCCATTTTTGCTAACGTGAAAGCCTAAGAAGTCAATAGACGTTTGACCAAAGGTGGTGCATTTTGAAACATTTATGCAAATCCATATTCCTGAAGTTTTGAAAATAAGGCTTTCAGATTATAATTCAAATTTTTTTTCGAAAAAATTTATAAAAATTATTTAAAAAATAAATCATAAAAAAATGGGCAGTTTTTATTTGGAATGAACCTAATTTCGAAATGTGAAAGAAGGAATCAAGTAAGTTTAATAAAAAAGAGATATTAATAAATATATATCAAATTCAATTAACATTGAAGAGCTAACATTTTGAGAGCTAATTTTTTAAAAACTACTTCCGCGATTTTTACGAAATTTGGTAGTTTGGCATAATTTGAGTTGTAGAATCGAAATGGAAAAAACATTGGCATGTAAGTTCAGAAAAAATCCGATTTTGTCTCAAAATACCTATATTAGAACAACGCTATGTATAAATCTAATACATATCTTAAGTCGCGCTTTCGGGACATGAAAAACGCAATTTGAATTTTGTAAATCAGCCCAGTAGAACAGGATATATAGAACTGTCCCTTTTTTTTCCTGCGCAGTGTACATTTGTCTACTGTACAATTTTCCCAAAGGGCCTGTGATATCAGCAAATAGAATAATCTCTCTTTTTAGAATTATTTCTTGTGATCTCCGCGATTTGGCTACGAACCACATGGAAAGGAAACACGATCGATACGCCTGTTTAATTTTTCTAATCCTTTAAGTAATTTATCCTGAATGGATTCGTCGATTGTGTGGGAAGCCCTTGGGGTTGGATTTACTTCTAACATTATGTCAACAATTTCTGAAGTTAATCTTTGTCTAAAGTTAAATCGGAAAAACGACCAAAATTGATAAAATGGTCGAGGGGAAAGGCTGAAGGAATAATTCTAACATTAGGTTAACGGGTGCATTTAAAGATTCTGCTCAACGTAACGTGTTCATGAGTAAATTGGAAAGCATTCCAGAACCCAATTCTTCCCCAGGTAATAATTGACGGATTTCTAACTGGGAATATTCTCCTAATCGGATTATTAAATCAGATTTGAGCTTTGTACATGAATCAATATGGTCTGCTTTCATCTAAAACTACTGATGCAGTATCTGCAGAAAATTAAGAAACTACAAAATTATATTTCGTAATTAACTCTGTGATAAATTTGGAGTTGGCAAGAGCAAACGTACTTTCACACATAATAATACAAAAGCCCATCTCTGATGGATTATAAACCGAAATCTGGATGGCACGTACATCAGACATGGTGCAAGTGATAAATTGAAAACAAATTTTTAAATGATCTATAATTAATATTCTCCTTTCATCCGGACGATGGAAATCGACGTAATTAAATTTTGGTCAGGAAATTTTGAGATGGCGAGTCGTTGAAAAACGAAAGTACTTACGAACGTTCCACGAAACCTGCTTTAGAGATGTCCTGAAATCACCATTATGGAATGGTACCTATCCTTATTGTCCACAGAAAATTAAATATCCTCACTACATTCATCAAACACTTTAATCAGCTATAGTCCACCAAAAAAACTGCTCTTTATTTCAAGACTTAAACGCACACAACTCGACAGAGGGTCTCTATTCTCTCTGCGCTTCTACAAAAACTTCTTAGGGTTGCCGTATTTACCAGGAGCAAGATGCGTTCTTGATCGCTATCACCACAAGCTAAACCGAGATCAAGAAAGAATGAATGGAGAAGAAACAGGCTTGTAAATATATGTAGGGGAATCAAAATGTTTTAAATACTTTGAGCCCCTAAAAATCTTAGTCAAGCCTTGCTTGATACAAACCCAATTTCCAAGGTAGAAACATTACCAGAATATCACGTGGTGCACTAAATTCTGTGTAATGGTATTCTTAAAAGCAGTTGCGCTTTTAGTTTGATGTTCATTAAACTCACTTCCCACAGTTTAACATATCACCTAAGTTTTTCTAACGTGTTAGGCTACGAAACTGAATTTGGTAACACGAAAATATTATTTGTGATGACACAAGTCTCGTCTTTTTGTGCAAGGAAGAAAAGTATGCGTCATATCTTAAGTGAATTGATTCATTATTTCTCCCTCATTTTTCCAAGCAGCCTTTTTAAAGATTGCAAAATAAGTGGGTAGCGCGAGAGATTATGGCGCACTAATAAGCTTAAAATCACTATCTTTACTAGACTATTTGATTAAGGCAAAGTATAACAAAGCTAACTGGCTGTGAAGAGGGATGCCTTCCTGAAGGATCATCTAAGGTAACTGGCCCATATTTCCGTTACTGATAAGAAAAGACAAGAAATCCCTGTGCAGCTATCTCATTTACCACCAAGAACAGAACATTGAGAGAACTTGCTGCTTTTCGGCGCTTTAAGCACTCAGTTACCTGTCAGCAGCTCAGTCAATGAGCAACAATTAAAATAATTTCTGGAAATTTAATAATCCGATTAAATGAAATTCAAAATGATGACAGTTTCTGCAGTTTTCAGATACACTTGTAGCATTCATTATTTTAATTAACCAAATTATTTTTAGTTTGAACTTTCCTATCGATATCTCAAAGTTTCAGTTGCTGCCCGAATTTAGCGCGAGTGAGATATTTATGCAAATCGCATATATCTGTTAGCAGTTAAAAGGCAGGAGTTAACGAGGGGAAAGACAGAGCCTTGGATTTATCGCCGTAAGGCTGTGCGCGCAAAGATTTCCTCTGTCTACTGAAAATTCGCCTTTATAGGCATTTGCAATTACCAGTGTTTGCTAGTGAAATTCGCATTATTGCAGTTCTCTAAGAGTGAAGCTTCCCTCGCCGTCCTACTTAGGATTAAGTTAGGTATTTGAATTTGTTAACACACTTTATTTTCATATTATTTTAGTTCAGCCCAAGTAGTGGCTTACTCTCAATTTGAAGAGTTGTAAATATTTGAATTAAAGGGTCACTTTTAAACCCTCCTTCTGACTTTGTAGTTCTT
Organism: Stegodyphus mimosarum; assembly: GCA_000611955.2. NCBI lineage: Eukaryota > Metazoa > Arthropoda > Arachnida > Araneae > Eresidae > Stegodyphus > Stegodyphus mimosarum. Next base: position 1,517 of record KK115279.1, on the reverse strand, counting down.
CAACACTAAAGGAAACCGCCTAGA